>JAODAL010019595.1:0-71618 GCA_025379985.1 Phyllomedusa bahiana
TGTTTCAAATCTTTATTTTTTTTCTTTTGAGGCACTGATATAGTAAACCCCTAAATTGTATAGCGATGTCCATTTTTACATTTACTTTTTCTGAAAAAATACTCTTCCCTCCAAAAATTTAAACATACCAAATATTAGCAATTATAGGTTTAATAGATCGTTATATTATTCCCTCAACCCCAGCAAAACAACCCACATATCAGACCCCCATGCCAATAAAAAACTTTAAAATTTGGGGAAAAAATAATTTGGCTACAAATGCCCGGTTTACCACTGGGTGTTGAGCGTTATTTGAAAAAGTTAAAATTTCGGCACAGTTTTATTTTGATCGAATTTATATTTTCATGCGATAATTTGGTTTTAAAAATTGGCACTTCTTTTAAAGATCGCGCCATTTTCGGGTTTCCCGTCATTTTGGCGGCCGCAAATCGCTTAAGAATAGAGCAGGGTGGATGTGTGGCGACGTCTGAGGGGGATGTGTATGGTTGCGTTGGTGGAAAAAATCAATGCCCTTTTTTACATGAACACCCCTTCTGTTCGCCTCAGGTTCTCAGGTCTTAGCAGAAGGACGTGCGCTCCTTGTGCCCAAAACGCTCAGCGAAATTTTCTATTTTTTCACAGAAAAACCTCTCTATTAGCGTGATCTTACAATTTAGTTAGATTAGGGATTGGAAGTTTTTATGTAGTTTGAGAATTTTAAAGGAGCATCTCCGCTTAAAGCCCGGGGGAAAAGGGGGGGGGGGGGGGGGCACGGGCGAACAAAAAAAAGCTTATAAAAAATACTGGAAAAAAGTTCACCAAGACTGGGTTTGAATTGCACTGCAATAGTTTTATTATTAAAACATTTTTTCTATTAAAATTTTTTCCCTGGTTTTTTTTGGATGCCGAATTATAGGATCATCTTTTGTAATGAGGTTCTTTGTTAGGTTCCCAAAACCCCACTTTTTTTATCAGTATACATTTCAGATGGGTTTTCTTTTTAAATTTTTGCCATTCCCCCTTTGTGAATTCACCTTGCACTTAAATTTGAATCCGAATTTTTAGTCACCACGGTGAATTAAAAAGGTCCCAAAAAATATCTTGTATTTAGAAAAAATACGAACGTGTTTTTTGACTTTGGCGCATACAGCTTTGTTCATTGGGGGGCAGCTTGCACTTAAATTTGAATACAGCAATTTTATAGTCCCCCAAGGGTGAATAGTGGGTCCCAAAAAAATACCTTTTTTACCCAAAATACATTTCAGATATGTGTTTTTTCACTTTGGCGCAGGCCGCTTTGTTGATAGATCTCTTTGCAGTTAAATTTGAATACAGAAATTTTGAGTCCCAAAGGTGAATTGTGGGTGCAAAAAATCCTTGTTTACCCGAATACATTTCAATAGTGTTTTTTCCTTTGGCGCGGCCGCTTTTTTGATAGATTACTTTGCAGTTATATTTGAATCAGAAAATTTCGTTTTGTTTGGGGATTGAGAATAGCTGTGTTTGCCGTTTTTTTTAATAGAGACTTTCCAAAAACTCTTCCATCCTTTCAAATTTTTATTTTTGAACGGAGCAAATTCAGGTGGAAAGCGAGCAAGAGGGGGGGTGGCATGGGGGTTTTAGAGGTAGGGGGGGGAAAAAGGGTGCTCCTTCCCAGTGCTGGCGACAAACATGCCAGGGATCGTCGGGTTGCAGGCCCGTCGGTGTCTCGCGGGTCGGGGCCCCCTGTGAATCTCAGAAACGAACAGCGCGCCAATCTGTTTTCAGTGGTTAATGAAAACCTGCATCCAGCGTCTTACCTCCGTCCTCCCAGTCACGGCCCCAAAAAAATTGTGTCATCAGATTCACCGCTTTCCGTCCAACTGAAGCAGCCAAATGTCACTGTGTACCCACCACGGGGGTAATCCATTTTTGAAGCCCCTTTTTGATGACAAAATGCGATTGGGGGGTCGAAGGCAGTTAAAAGATAAAGGGGCCAAAGAGGATGTTTTTCTCTGCTCGGCCCCCAGTTACTGATCCCATCAGGGGGGAGGAGAAGGAACCCGGGTCAATGGCAAAAAATCCCGGGGGTGGGCAACGCCTTGCAGTCCCCCTCTTGCTTGTAGCCCGCAGCTCCTGGATGCAAAATGTCGGGGAGACGAAGAACCTGGTTGATGATGTGATGACGACAGTGCGGATCCAAGTGGTCTTTTCAGGAATTTGCTGCGAGCGTTCACTGACGAGGGGAGACGAGGGGGTGTGTCAGTACGGGTCCCCCCCAAAAAAAGGGGAGAGGGGGGGGTCGAAAAAGCCCCGTTGATTCGCCAGCCAGGGTTTTCAGCGCAAACCCCGCCCCTCGCTTATCCCCGTAAAAAAGGTTAGGCCTCTCAAGCCTCCCCTTTTGCCCAAGCCTTATTACCCAGCGATGTCAATGCCCCTTTGCCAAAAAACGCAAAAGTAGGGGCAAAAACCCTTAGGTGGTTACCATCCCAAAATTTTAGTCACATGCAGCGAATGCATAGTTGAAATGGAGGCAACCTTGGCCAAAAAAGGGGGCAGACCGACAGGGGCCCCCAAACCCACTGCACACCCTCTGTCTCCCTCCCCGCCCCCACCAAGCGTTCCTCAGCTGCCCATGTCTCTCAGAGTCATGATCAGGGATCCCCTCCGTTCGCCTCCACCATCCCCCGGTACCCCAGCACCCCCAGAGACCACCCTCCCCTTTTCCCTTTCCCGCCAGTTTGATGACCTGACGCTGTACAGGGCCCAGTCTAGCGGCCAGCCTTTTCTTCGGTTTTGGGAGCAGAAAAAAAACATTTTAACCCCAAAAAATCCAAACCCAAAAGCCTAAAAATGTGGCATTGCTGGGTTTTTGGCTTGGAATGTTCCCTTTTCCCTTTGGTGGACACAGTGGGTTCCGCCACGTCATGGCCCTTGCGTCCCCCCAATCCAGATGCCGAGAGGCATTTCTTTGCCAGAAAAGCTTACCTGCCCTGGCCGCCAGTGTCATCTAAAAATTTTTCGGGTGTTGTCTGCTCTGTGGGGGGAAAAAGTCCATCTGACCCACTGACACTGGACTAGAAACCCGGCCAAGGCCCGCTTATCTCTGTGACAGCTAGGGTGGCGGGTGGATGCTCTGGGGGTGAGGTGGCTCTCGGTCGGCGCCGCTTTAAAAAACCGCAGGGATGATGCGGGGTTCTTTCCCCAAAGGTCCTTGGGGGCATCAATCCCCAGAGAAACCAGGCCGTGTTGAAATTAATTGTCTTGGTGACCACCCCCAACAGGAAAGGGGAGCGGTGGATGGCTTTCTCAACGAGACCCGAGCGGGCGGGTGACAAAAAACGTTGTGCGGAAAGGTGGTTGCGATAACAGGCGAAATCTGCTGGCCCCCCTTAAGATGGGTGGTGGAGCCATCCTTGCCTGGCACTGTCATGAACTTTGTCGTCCAGAAATTTCTAAAGAGTCCCGGGTCTGGACTGCTGTGGGGAAGGCTCAAGTTAAGTTCGCCTTGCGTTGCACCCTGCTTCGTCCCCCCCTGGCTGGTTTGCAGCGTCAGCTCGGCCCCCCCGTCACGTTCATTGTTGCGTGGCAAACGCTGGGAAATTCCCCCCTCCCCATGCTCCAGCGATTGTGGCAGCGCGCAAGCATTTCGCCCGTACGAAGTGACACATAGCTGAAAAGCAGTGGTCGGGACCTCGGGTGTTGACCACCGAGGTGGAGGGAGGTGAAAGGCTCTGCCCACCTTTCCAGTTTTGAAGAAGCCACCAAAGGTCGTGCGGACAATGCCCTTGTCGCATGGCTTTTTTGGTTTTCTTGTTCTGGAACGATCGTTGGACATCTGAAAAAAAAAGGTTCCCGCCCGATGGAGGAGGAACGGACACAGTGCGGACACGGGCCTCTCTCTTCAAATCCCAAGGCCGACAGTTTCCATTTCATCGGGTTTTATTACTCGTGGTTGGGGCCCGAGCTAGTGCAAGGTGGCGCTTTTGCTCTCAGGGTGCATTCCCCGGAAATCAGGCTGTGCTGAAAGCTTTGCGGAGGCAGCGGGGGGAGGAGGAGGAGGGGTATTCCAGACACCCACGTTACCGACGTCCTGCCTTGGAAAGGGTTTGGGGGGGAAATTTTAGGCGGAGGAGGCGTGAGGAAGATCGTTTGTAGTCCCCCCGACCCGAGGCTGGGAAATCAAGGCTCCCCTTCTCACTGAGTGCTTGGATGTCCATTTTCCCCCAAAATGATCCTCGCATTAAAGGGCCCTCAAATGAACAACAGTTATGGGTGGCCACCCTCCTGGTCCCGGTACAAAACAAAAATCGCACTTTCCCTTTCCCCCCACCCCAAAAAAAAGAGAAAAGCGGAAAAAAGGGGACCTTGTTATTTATCAATGGAGACATTTTTTTTGTTGCGTTGCTTAAGTTCCCCAATGTCCGGTGGGAACAAAAATCAGCGAGTGAAGCGTGGTGCCAAGTAGCCGTAGCGGCCCAGCAGCGCGGCAAAGGGGGGAAGCCTAATGGGTGACCCCTGGCAATCTTTGCTTACCACCCACCCAAAGCATGCAAGAGGGCACACATCCAAAACAGAGACCAGTTAAGTCTGGTGCACGACTATCTGGTCTCAACACCCATGTTTTTTTAGTGTTCCGGACCAATTTGATTCTGGGTATCCAAAAAAAGGGCGGGCCCAAACTCGTCGCCAGATAGAGGGTGTTCCTGCCAAGCAGCCCGCGTCATACTGGCGGACCCTTTAGCACAGTGGAGGAGTAAATTTCAGACAAAACACATCCGGCTTTCCCCCAGAAAGTGGATCGTTTTGACTTTCATCAAGATGAATCGGATGGATCTTTTATGATTTGTGGCCCCCAATTTCCGAGGTCACGTTTTGTTGCCCGGTCTACTTCACTTCCTCTTCAAAAAGAAATGGGCCTCTTGAAATTGTTTTTTAAAAAAAATCATTTCTTACTGCAAAATTTTTTTCTCTTTTCCCAAAAGTTTATTTTTTGGTTTTGCTGTGAGGAGCTGTAAAAGAAGCAAGGTTTATGGGCAAACCGTTTCCATTTCTCCCTTTTCTTTAGAAGTTTTCGCTTTTCAATGGTTTTTTGAGGTTGTTTCTGTGAGATCAGCTTAATTATGGTCCCTTTTTACAGAAATGTGGCTTTTAAGTGGTTTCTCCCTCAAAATTTTTATAGTGGCTGAGAAAATATATTTATAATTTTTTGGGGTCTGTGCTGGTATACAGCAATAATTTTTGGTCCTTTGGAACAGAATTTTGGCTTCTAAGTGCCATTTCTCCCTCACAAATTTTTTAAAAGTGGCGAGAAGTCATTTTTATAATTTTTGGGCATGCTGCTTTGGAAAGCAGCAATTTTCTACAGGTCCTATTATAAAAAAATGTTGTTTTTAAAGACATTTGTTCTTACATTGTCCAAGTGGCTAAGGGTCTGTTTGAATTTTGGGGGGCATTTTGCTTTGAATGCAGCAATATACGGTCTATTTTTAAAAAAAAAAGTTTCTAAAAGCATTTGTTCTTCACAATTGTCAAATGGATCAAGGTCATGCTTTGAATTTTTTGGGGGATTTTTGCTTTGAAATGCAGCAATTCTTCAGGCCCTTTAAAAAAAAAGTTTCAACAGAATTTTTTCTTTACAATTGTCAAGAGTGGCTAAAGGGGGATGGGGCTGTCAGAAAAAGGAAAAAGGTAGGACACTGTTAATGGAACATATTGCAAAATGATTGTTTTGCAAGATCTTTTAAAATAGCTATAAAACCCCGTATTGGACAAAACCCTTTTTTAAAACCAAATTAAAAAAAAAGAACAAAGACATGGGGGGATTCCCTCCTATTTTTAAAAAAATGTTTTTTAGAATTAAAATACTAAAAAACTTTCATGTACAAAATAGTGGTAAAAAAAATTCCTCTGAAATTTTAAAGGGAGGTACAGGAAAACTTTGACCGATGGGTTATTCAGAGGGGCTGGAGTATGGAGACGGACAGGAACAAGTACAGAGACAATTTCCCCAGCAGTTGAGTAAAATAAGAAAAAGAATGCCAAGAAAAAAGGCAAGGGGTTTAAAGGAGCGTTTAACCCCCGTATTTCCCAAATGAAGTCAAAGGGGCCGCACCATACGGAGGGGGAAGGCCCCCCAGGACAGGGAAGTTATGTCCAGTGAAACTAAATGGTGGTTAAAGACTCCTATTCCGGCACTTTTTAATCTGGGGGTCGCGGGTTTTTAATGGTCATACTGCGGTCCGGCCCCGGTATAGTAAATGTCCATTTCAACTAAAATGGTGGTTCAAAGACTCCTTTTCCCCCGGCATTTTTAAAATTGGGGGTAGCAGGTTTGGGTAGTTTCCCGTTCCGGGGACAGGGTATTCAAGTTCAGTTCAAGTAAAAATGATGTTTCAAATCATATGCTTCTGGCACTTTTTAATTTGTGGGGATGCGTTTTAAGGGTCATGCTGTGGGTACAGACAGGGATGTGAAAAGGTGGTGATTTTTTTTTTTTGGCTTTTTTAAAACCAAAAAGTGTTGCCTAAGATGTAGCACTATCCCTTTTACTGTTGTGGTGTTAATTCCACTTCTCCACCCGTTTGGGTGTAAAATGAAGGTGTTGTTGCTTCCCATAACTTTAATGGTCATCGTCATAAACGACCACCATTGACTTAAATTTTCGATATGGTTCGACTATCGACCATCGCCCTGTCGTGGCCCCCAATCGCTCAAAACTAATTACCCCAATATAGCTAAATATTAAGAAAAAAGATCACTATACAAAGGCCCCAAAGTAATTTTCATACAGAACCAATAGGGATATATCATACTTTTCAGCTTCCCCGGGTTGTGTAAGATACTCCTGCAAATAGGGAGACTTTCGGCTCCCCTGAGAAAGTTGGCAAACCAACCACGGCCACATGGCTACCAGAGGCTCATTAAGAGAAGTGGCGCCAAAGCAGCAGCACGAGACTAGAGGTAGACTATAATGTGCACACTACACCGCTTGACAAGAGAGGAGTGGCAAGTACCTCTGTCGTCCCCCCCTCCTCATCCCCTTTCACCCAGGCTTCCTGGACACTAGACAGCATACACAACATCTAGTAAAGCTGTGTGACACTGCTTTCTTATCATGGGTGCAACAGAGCTTTCCTGGATGCTTTATGTGATATCCAGCCTATCTGTATGTATGTAATGTTTCTGTTTATAGGTTTCCCTTTAGGACTACTTTGGATTTGGTGGACTACAAAGCATCAGCCTTAATCTATTTTTTAATTAAAATGGAGATTGCTGGTGTCATGCTGCAGAATGTAAAAAAAAAAAAAAAAAAAGTAATGGAGACATCTAACAGATGCCTCCTATTACTATCGCTGGGGCTTGGTGTCAGCCACCGGTCATTTTTTTCACCCCAAAGCTGACACTTAACTACCTGACACTATTACCCCAGTACCCAATGCACCAGGAGTACTAAAAAAGCCGGATAACCATCAGAAACAAACCTTCTAAAGTGAGGATTCATTTCTGGAGTGGCTGTAGGCTGGTATTTTTAGGATGGGAAGCAACCAATATCCATGGACCTTTCCATCTGATAGTATCAGCTTGCAGCTGCCAGTTTTACCTTGGCTATTTATGAAAATGTGGAGGGGGGAAACTCCACATCGTGATTTTATAGCTTTTAATTTTCATTGGTTATTGGTGCCGTTAGTTTAAGCACCGATACGCTAATGAACTCCAGGAGTCACTGAAGACCCGCCCACAGGCTGAGAGAGAGGAGGGGCCGACTCCGATCACAGGAGATGCAGGAAAACTGGAAGTGACAGACGCTGCAGCTGTAGTAATGTAAAAGAGCGCTTACTCCTGTCATCGGAGCACGGCCCCCTCTCCTCACACGCTGAACCACACGGGCCCCTGCGGACGGTCAGCAGTGCCATGGGGCCCGTAAACAGGCTGACTAAATTATGAAACAAGAGGGCCTGCTTGCAATGAGGCCCCTTGTTTCACCGGGCCCCGTATAGCAATACCCTCTGTACTGCCTTTACAGCGGCTCTGGTTAGGTCATCAAGTAACAGCATTTTAGAGAACCTTCGGTTCTCTTCTCTGCAGTACTCAGCCAACATAGCCGGAGATATTCAGTTTTCTACTTATTCAAAGCAATGGGTAGAAAACGGTTAATCAGTGGTAGGTGGGCATGTCAAGCTGGCACTTAAAGGGGTTTCATCGGTTGAAGTGTTCATGCTCTTCAACTAATAATATGAGATTGAATTTGAAATCCAGGGGCGAGTCTCTCCTCTCAGCAGGTGTGTCTCTCTTGCCAGGAGGTGTGTCTCTTCTCACTGAAGACCTGTGACATCATCATTCTGTATTTGCAGTAGAAGGTTGTCTGGACAGAACAGATCTGCGGCCTCCTGCAGTGTTTCTCTTGTGTCTGCAGAAGCCTTCATTCCAGGCTCCACAAGCTCCTTGCTGTGCTATAACCAGTTATCCCACACAGCTTGAACTGATGAAACACAATGTGAGGAATGCACACTGCCCCCTCTCTTTTATCAGCAGGAGACCTGTGTGACTATGTTATATGGAGGGAACACAGGACATTAGACTGTGTGCTATATGAGGGGGTCTAGGAGTTAAACAGTCAGTAATTACCCAGATCATTCGCCTTAGAGCTGGGAGATGAGTATACAGCCAGCAGCCCTCTCACATAGCTGGTTTCAGTTTTGGTTTTAACAGCTCAGAGGGGTGTAAACACAGAGTATGCAGACAGCCAATCACAGCGCATGGGGCGTGTCCAGGGCGTTTCCCGTCTGGGGGCGTATCCCAGCAGGCTAAATGAAATGTCAGTCAGCCAATCCGTGCAGGGGGCATGTCCAGGGCAGAATCCACCCAGGAGCATGTCCCGACTAGCCAATTACAGAAAAGGGGGGGGGGGGGGGGGGTGTCCCGACTAGCAGCAGCAGAAATAGATAACAGATGCACACAAAAGCTTATATCTGCTATACTAAGTCACTTAGATAATGCAACCCAATTACAAAAGTGCTTATTTTTACTGTCCCAATAATCTGAGAAATGATCTTTGTAGCGAGAAAACCCCTTTAAGAATATCATAGGCTCATTTCTGGCATGGTAGCACGCTGCAGAAGAACTAAAAGTTTTGTAAAATGCAATTACTTGTCAGGTTCCCTTTAATAGAATACTGTACTTGTATAAAAATGCTACAGCCAAGTAAGTTATATAAAACAATTAAGCTCAATTTGTCATTTCTCATACAGTAATCAAAAAATATGAACCCCCAAGGCGTAAGATATGTCCTCACACAAATTTCTGGTATACCATACATAAGTGAATTAAGTCTCATTGCACGAATATTGAGAACATATCATAAGAACACGCAAGTAAATAGGTCGGTGAGACATCGGAACTTTAACTGTGTTACCTGTTATTTTAGTATCACCTTGTAAGACTTAGTTCCAGATTTTAAATTATTAAATTATCAGCATTGGATCATAAATTCAAGGGGGCGCATCTCACAATGTAGACAGATCAAAAAAAGAGGAATCCAGGCAGCTCATCCAACAGCAAGGTGACCACTTATTTCCCATGTGACATATTTGCTCCCAAAAGACTTAAGAAATACTTTTGTTAAAGCCGAAACATCCTATTGGAAATAAATGGTCTCCCTGCTGTTGGATGAGCTCCCTGGTTTCTTAATTTTTTTTTATAGTTTTTCATTGTGGCAGGATGTTCCCAGGCTCGTTTTCACATATGAACCCCATTCCCATTTATACAGTACACAAATTAGTCTTCACTTCTGAGTTGTACTTTACCACTAGCCTACATTTTGAATGTAACTAAGGGCTGACAGCACCTGAATGTAAATTGTGTTGAAACTTGCATAACTCCTCATAACTGCCTTACTTAATCTACACCTGTCACATAGTATAAAGTCTAATAGACAATTGCACTCTATAATCTGTTTTAATAATTCATACACTGAAAAGAAATCAATCATATGTGTGGGGGAAAGTGAGGTGAAAGTTGCTTTCGAATAAAAAAGTTCCTACCATGGATGTCTTTCTTCCTTCTTCATCCAGATAAGTGTTATTGCTCTGATATTTTTATAAACCCTTGGAAAATATCCTTTGAGTCAGCAAATATTTTATGAGTTGGGCTTCTAGGATGGGAGCTCCTCCTTTTTATACCAGTAAACGTATATTTATAACGTGGCAGATCTGTAAAAACATCATCACTCTCCTCATCTTCCTCAGTGTCATCACCACTTTCTTTATTCTCTTGGGCATCATCATTATAACCGGCACCACCAGAAATACCATAAAGGGGCAAATGGGCTGAATGTGATTGCATTTGGGCTTGTGTTTGATAACTCGAATATTATGAGACTTGCTGTAAGAGGTTTCCTGCTGTAATGATGTTGGAGAAATTTCTTGATATCCATCTTCGACATCAGCATTGTCAGTGGAGAATACATTGCTTGGGAAAAGGCTGATTTCAGTGGATAATAGAGAACAACTGTCAGCCTTGGCTGTACACTTGGCTTCAATTGTTGTCCAAGTGCCAAGCTCATGGGTTGTTGAACTGTTCCCTTCTGTTGTACAGGTACCAACCTCTGGGGACCAATTGTCAACCTTGGCTGTAGAGTTGGCTTCAACTGTTGTCCAAGTGCCAAGTTCAGGGGTTGTTGGACTGTTCCCTTCTGTTGTACAGTTGCCAACCTCTGGGGACCAGATGTCAACCTTGGCTGCAGAGTTGGCTTCGACTGTTGTCCAAGTGCCTAGCTCAGGGGTTGTTGGACTGCTTCCTTCTGTTGTCCAGTTGCCAATCTCTGGAATTGTCATATTACATTCTCTTGTAGGTAACGGACAAGTGATATCAGGTTCTGACCCCAACAAAGTATCAAAGTCTTCAATATGTGTGTTTTGTGCCTTTCTTTCACATGGAAAAAAGTCAGTTCTCACATTTATTGATGTTATAGAAATTTTGCAAGCTGTAGTAAGAATTGATGTACTATCAAGATCCAAAATGGTTTCCATTCTTTAATACAATTAGTCACTGTTTTTTGTCATATTGTTAATGTTCCTAGTATAATGCTCTTAGATTGGAGTCCACTGTTACGGTTTACGTCAAATACTCCTTGTACAATCACGATCTCAATATTTCACTTCTCCTGTACAAAAAAAAAAGGAACAATATGATACAATATTCAGAAGGGTTTGTAGGTCTAGAAGAAAGTATCATGTTTTCAAGTATCACCATATTTGGCCCTATACAGATTCCAAGATGTCCAGAAAGAGTTCACAAAGACCAATTATCTGAAAGGACAGGCCATCGATAAATATAAATTACCAGAAAACCACTTCAAGAAGCAGAGTTACCCAATACCCACTTTACCCATGTGTAAAAGGTAAGAGATTTAAATGCGTACTCCAACTACAAACATTTATTAATTATCCAGTGGAAATTGGATTGGTCAGAAATGATAAAGCAGTGAGGTCTCAGATTTACACAATTAATGGTTACTGGGACTTTTAACAAAAACTGTGGTCAAAGTTTACAGGTCAATATTTAAAATGGGGTTTTGGTCCAAAATAAAAACGTAATCTTTACCTCCCAACTCACCTTTTATTTTTACATGTACTTGTAGTCCCTATTGGGTACTTGACCAGTAGGTGGTGCGATCGTTTGTACATCCTTTTACATTATATATGTATATGGAAGGATGTACCAAGATGGTGCTCCTATTACTTTTGAGGCAGGAAATAATAGGAAAAGTAACATGGCAGCTATGGAAGTTTTCATTAGGCTTCTGTCTGCTCTGGCAACTGCATGGCACCCAACTATCTCATTTCAAGGGGAAACCCAAACATGAAGAGTTGATGGTGTGCACCACCATCCTCATTCCCTAAATCCAGTCCACAAGGCCTACCAACAGGTCATGTTTTCTGGCTTTCCTTAGCATTGCACAGGTGATTTAATTATGCTGCACAGATAATTTAATTATTGTCAGTGCATTCTGTGGGATATCCTGAAAACATGACCTGTTGGTGGGCTTTGAGGACTGGAGTTGGGGAAGACTGCTATAGACGCTGCAATCGCCACCTAAAGGGTTAAATAGTAGGTACCGGAGTCAGTTTCAATCCCTGTTGTTATTGATGCAATGCTATGTGAGATACACAGGTACAAAATAGTGATGAGTAATTCACTTACACAACTTCTATTCATGAGGGGGGTGGATGCTCAGTATTAAACTTGCACACAGATAAAACTTCTATAGGATGTGAATCATTCAGTTATGTGTATTGCGCTTGCCCTTAAGAGTAATAGGTGTAAACGGATGTTTATTGGTATTCTGCACTTGCACAATCTCCCTTTAAATAGTTGTGGTTCCCTTTGGGAATTGTTTTTTAATCCTTTTTTGTACCAACAAATATGGGGAGCATGAGATGTCTTTATCCATGTTGAGCACTTGGAGGCCATTGGGCAACCCACACAATCTAATAGTATGGGCGTTACCAACTGGCTGTAAGCCAGCACGGTGCAATACACCTAACTATATGATTGACACTCTATAGAATTTTATCTATGTTTCAAGTTTAATACTGGGGATCCAGCAACTCATATATAGAAGATATGCGAGTGGTTTACTCATCAGTATCTTGCACCTGTGTAGTCTCTCCATACAGCATTGTGGCTTCTTTGTATCCTGTTGGGATATGTTGTTGCCTTGTTTTAACCTACCTGTGGATCAGTACTTACACATCCTACTTTCTTTGATTTAGAGTTATGGAAACAGCCAAACATAACGCTCAGATATTTCCATGGTGGTGGTGGTGGGGTGGGGGGGGGGGTGTTTTACATCATCTCATGCACATATACATTAAAAAAGGATAAATAATGGCACCACAAAAAAACAAAAAATGGGATGCAGCCAATGTAAAGAATATAATGATCATGAGGAGAGAAAAGGGTATTTTTATTTATTTACACATGTTGACAAAATTATAGCTACCCTTCCGTTAAAGAAGGAAAAACCCACAAAGGACACTGAATAACTTGAAACTATCGAAAGTAATAATAAATGTACTGAAACACAGCTAATGAAAATCAGATATTGCATTCATTGTGGTTTGACCAAAAAAATAAAAACTAATGAAACTGGCCTGAACTTGACCGATTTGGCTCCCTTTATTTTCTTATTATCTCTTTTTTTCTGTTATACGCATTTGTGGCCATAATTTTTTCCCCTATTTACCTTGTGTTTTGGAAAATTCTTTTCAATATAAATATTGTCATGCTATTGACTGTATTTCTCGCAAATATGCATCCTGTATGACGTTCTATTCACAAATAAAACCTTTTTGAATGTGAAACTGGCCTGAACAAAAATTATGGTGCCGCTAGAAAGGACAGAACATAATTTGATCATAGGAACATGTTAAACTAAGCCGTTTGCTGTAATTAGCATCACAGTTGTCTTCAATTTTTGGTCAGTCTGCCTATTTAAAGGGTGAAAAGTAGTCATTGTGCTGTTTGGTATCATGGTGTTTACCACATTGAACATGGACCACAAGAAGCTTTAAGGCTATATAGCTTATTATTCCAGAAATTAAGGTCTATAAGACTGTAGCCAACCTCTCTAGACATGGCCACAAGATGAAAATTGATGACAAATTGAAGAGAGATAATATGAATGGTAGCCAGAGAGCCCAGAACAACTTCCAAAAGAGGTTAGAGGTGAACTGCAAGGTTTAAGGTACATCAGTGTCAAATCACACTATCAGTCTCTGTCTTTTGAAAAATAGACTTAAATAGAAGATGAAGAGGAGGAGACCAATGTTGAAAGCAAATCATAGAAAAGTGAGACTGGAATTGCTAAAATGCATAGCGACAAGCCCAAGCTACTGAGAGAATGTCTTTTGGACAGATGAGGCAAAACTAGGTTTTTGGCAGTGCAAATCAAACTTTTGGCTATGTTTTACACGGCTTAACTGCGGGACGTAATTACGCCCGCAATTACGCCCTGTGGCAGGGGCGTGGAGCAGGGGCGTCGCTAGGCAGTTTTTTAAACCGGGGCTCGTGCCCCGGATTTAAAAAGCCTGCTGCCCCGAATGTCTCAGTCCCCGGCCAGCCCCCCCATACATACAGTAGCGCAGCGCCGCATTGTTGTTTCACAGTAAATGCGGCGCCGGGGCACTACTACTCGGCGCTCCACTCGCTCCCCTGGCCGGCTCTGGGGCTTTCTTTTATGTTACTGGGGCACTGGCCCCAGGGTCGGGGAAAAGCGGCGCTTCAGTAAGAACAGGCGGGCCGGACACTACTACGCGGCGCACACTAACTTCCTCCGCTGGCGTCACCGGGGGCTTTCCGTATGTTACTGCGCACTGCGCAGGGTCGGGGGAGAGCGGTGCTTCAGCAAGCCTAGGAGCGCCGGCGCCTTTGCCTGCTCCTCCTCCAGTCACTGAGGTTTCCCGCGCAGAGCAGCCGTCAATAAACAGGTATTTATAGTTGGGCTGGGGCTGGCAGGCTCAGGCTGGATGAAATAAATTTCTTACGTGTTGTGAGCAATATAATTTAACTGAAGAATAACTATCACTCTGTGGTTACTCTGACCCACAGAGCTGACAGTCTAAGGTTAAATTGATAAGCTTTATTTGTAAAATATAAAAATCAGACCCTCAGACCTGATCAAATTAACTGTAGTAATGGTAACCCAGAGCTGACAATCAGTCTACAGTTATATTGATCAGAAACTGAGGGTCAGCATTGCATATTTGACCCCAAAAACCGAAACAATTTAACTGTTGACTGTCAGCTCTATGGGTCCCGGGTAAAACCCCCAGAGCTGACCCCCAGACTGGGGGACCTATGCCTTCCTATTTACTGTGGGGACTGTGTCTACCAATATACTAGGGGGAGCAATGCCTAGCTATATACTGAGGGGGGCCTATGTCTATATAAAACTGTGGGGGCCTTTTTCCCAGCTTATACTGTGGGGAAATATGCCCCACCTATGTAATGGGGGGGAAAATATTCCTACCTATTTTATTGGGGGGGGACCTAAGCCTTTCCTATGTACTGGGGGGGGCCCATTCCCACCTATTTTCTTGGGGGGACCCATGCCTACCCAGTACTTGGGGGGGGGCCTTTTCCTACCTAAGTATTGGGGGGGGGGGCCTATGCCTACCCCATGGAAAAGGGGGGACCCATGCCTCCTTGTATTGGGGGGACCTAGCCTACCTATGTACTGGGGGGGACCTAAGCCTACCTATATACGGGGGGACCTATGTCCCACCTATGTACTTTGGGGGGACCTAAGCTTACCTTTAAAAATTTGGGGGGCCTATGCTTAAACCAATATCGGGGGACCATGCCTTTTTCCTATTTTATTTTTTGGGGTTTCCATGATCTTACCTATATATGGGGAAACAATTTTACCTTTTTGTATTTGGGGGGGCCTATCCTTCCCGATTTATGGGTTTTGGAAACCCATGCCAAATTATAACGGGGGGCAAACCTATGCCTACTTATAGAATAGGGGACCTTTTTGTTTACCTGGGCATTGGGGGAATTTTTGTCTACCTTATATTTCTGGAGGGGAATGTGCCTTCCTATATTTTGGTGGACCAAAACCACCTATATATTTGGGACCTATGTTTTAACCCATATATGGGGGCCCCCATTTCTATAAATGCTGAAGGGGAAACCCCTGCCTACCAAAATACGGGAGGACCTAAAACCCTTTCCCAAAATACTGGGGGTCCCAAATAATGGGTTTCTTTCTGCCTACTTTGGGGGCTTAGACTAAACCAACCCACTGGAAAACTTATATACCCATCAACCTAATAGGGGACCCATATACCTACCAATTTTTACAAGGGGGCCTTTTTATAACTACCCAAATGGGGGGCCTAATTATTTCCCCCAGCCTACTGGGAGGCACTATATAAAATACCTTCCCATTTTGGGGGCCTATATAACTACCACCCACCTAGGAAGGGGCCTATTTTTCCTTTCCCAGCAAATTAAAAAAATTTCCCCACCCACTTTTCTTGGGGCCTAAAAATGTTTACCTACTTCTGGGGGGATTACTGGGGGGCTTACTTGGGGAATTGGGCCTTTCCTGTTTATTTTGAGGGGCCCCATATTTGACCTTCCTTTTCCCTACTGGTTTTTGGGGGGGGGGGGTTTATACCTCCTTACCATTTGGGGGGGCCCATATAGCTATAAAAGAAAGATGGTTTACTCCTCAACCCTCACAGCACGCTTGGCTTTTTTAAATAACTTAGGAAAAAGGTTTCTTTAAAAATGGGGGAAAACCATGATATTTGGGGCCAAACCCAAAAAGGGAGGTTTGGTATATAAAACCCCCCACCCCCAAAGGGAGGTATATAGGTGCTAAAATTTTTTATTTTTCTAAAATGTTTGTGTGGGAAAATTTTTGCAGAGAAAGATTGGGGGCCGGGGAAAATTTTTCATGGGCGGGCTGGAGCGTAATTTTTTAAGAAAAAGAAAAAAAGAATGATCCAATCCCGAAGAAGAAACTTTCCCGAAAATCCCTTTATGTAAAAATGCCCCTGTGATCACTTTATGTTTCAAAGCCTACTTCAGCTAGTAATTCTACCCCTTCTTGGTTTTACTTTTATGGTAGTGAATATATCTGCAGAGCACCTTTTAGAGCTGGTAGTCACATGTTCTTAATTTTATTTGTTATGGTCCGACAGTTTATTTGGGCCTTAAACAAATAAAATTTTGGATTTTTGGTATTGTAGGAATTTTTTTTTTAGTAAAAATCATATTCCCCGGTATGGTTTTTCTTCCCTGAAAAGGGGTGATATTGGGTTTTCCCGTATTTTTTGTTATTTAGGGGGGTTACTGGGTCATATATAGGTGGGGAAAGGGTTTTGAAAAAGTTTTTTTCAGTGCTGATTTTTCCCTACACACTGCAAGCTGAGGAAAACTAAAGGGGGCTATGTGGACTTTTTGGAAAATAAACTGACAGGAAACCATACACATTCTGTAAAAAAACATCATGCCACAGTTTCACGATGTGGCATAAAAAGTGCCGTGTGAACCCATCACCATTGAGCAAAACATGACACAGAGGGCTCGGGCCTCGGATGTTTTAGGACCCTAGCAACGCCCCTGGCGTGGAGGGAGCGGGGGGCCGGCACCTCGCCGGCCCATAGACAATCATTACCAGCGGCGCGTATACGCCGCTGGTAATTCACATGTCAATTATCTCCCCCCTCGGCGGATTCGTCGAGAAGGGAGAGGAGACGTAATCCAAGGTTCTTTATGAGAACTGTGGATTACCGTAGTTACTAGGACTATTCAGCCCGTAATTTGCGCACTCCGGCGCGAAAATTACGGACTGAATTACGTCCAGTTTTAAGCCGTGTGAACATAGCCTTATGTTCACAGATGGAAAAAGAAACATACAAAGAAAATAAACATTGTACCTACTGCAAAACATGGAGAAGGCTTGGATATGTGTTGGGGCTGCTTTCCTGCATCTGGCACAGGGTATCTTGAAATATTTGCAGGGTACAATAAAATCTCAAGACTTTCAAGATATTCGGAGCAAAAAAGTTTTTGACCAATGACAGAAAGTTTGGTCTCAGTCACAGGTCAATGGATTCTCCAACAGACATTGACCCAAAACACACAGCTAAAAAGATCCAAGAATGGCTAGGAGCAAACTATTGGACTATTCTGAGTCCTGATCTAAATCATATTGAACATCATGGAGAAGCTGAAACACACAGTCTGGAGAAGGCACTTTTCATACCCGAGACAGGGTGGAGCAGTTTGCCTCATGATGAAATGGGCCAAAATTACCTGTGGAAATGTGGGAAAGCTCATTAAGAGTTACAGAAATCTTTTTTTTTTTTTTTTTCTTTACAGTGATTGCCTCAAAAAGCTTATTTTTGGGTTTAAAGGGGAAACGTAATTTTTGTCTAGTTTTAGTTTCATTAACCTTTTAGATGCCCAAATGAATGAGAAACAGTACACACCGTTCTCCCCTCCAGTCTGGAGCCCCGGGAGGAGATTGCTTGGTCCCGATTGGTTAAAAATGGCAGCTGGAAGCCTGGTGGAGCATCCATTGCCGCCATGTTTTTCATTTACTACTTCCTAGTCCCCAAGGGAACCGCCATATTTGTACACCCTAATGCATGTCTGTACAATACAATAGGAAGTATAAACAAACACGTCCTCTGGCGGTTTAAGCACCCTAGGGGGACTCAATGTTAAAGTAAGAAAAAAAAAATTTTAAATTGTAAAAAAATTATAATATTAAAAGATCAAATCATCTCCATTTTGCCAAACTTAAAATAAAAAACATAAAATAATAAAAAGGTTACTCATAATCGGCATTGCCACGTCCGTAAAAGTCCGATTAATTAGAACATAACGATTTATCCCCTACACTGAACACCGTAGAAGGAAACAAAATTTTGGACATTTTACATCCCCTAAAAAATGAAATAAAAGTTCAAAAAATTTGCATGTACAGTGAGGAAAATATGTATTTGATATACTGATAATTTTGCAAGTTTTCCTACCTACAAAGAATGGAGAGGTCTATAAATTTTTTCATAGGTACATGTCAACTGTGTGAGACTGAATCTAAACAAAAAAATCCATAGAGATTTTCTCCAGATCTTTCAGGTTTCGGCTGTCGCTGGGCTACATTCTGTTTCAGCTCTGTCCAAGGATTTTCGATTCAGGTCCGGAGACTGGGTAGGCCACCAAGACCTTGAAACCCTTCTTATGGAGTCACTCCTTATTTGCCCTGGCGGTGTGTTTTGTGTCATTGCCCTGCTGGAAGATCCAGCTATCTTTAATGCTCTTACTGAAGGAAGGAGGTTGTTGGCCAAAATCTTGCAATACATGGCCCAATCCATCCTCCCTTCAAAACGATGCAGTTGTCTTGTCCCCTTTGCAGAAAAGCACCCCCAAATAATGAGGTTTCCACCCCATGCTTCATGGTTGGGACACCTTCTTGGGATTGTACTCATCCTTCTTCCTCCACCAAACTCAGCGAGTGTAGTTGATATTAAAAAGTTCTATTTTGGTCTCATCTGACCACATGACCATCTCCCAAACCTCTTTTGGATCATCCAGATGGTCATTGGTGAACGTCAAACAAGCCTGAACATGTGCTGGCGTGAGCAGGGGGACCTGGCGTGCCCTGCAGAATTGAACTCTAACTAGTGTGTTACTAATGGTAATCTTTGAGACTGTGTTCCTAGCTCTATTCAGGTTATTGACCAGGTCCTCCTATGTAGTTCTGGGCTGATCCCAGACCTCTCTCAGAATTATCCATACCCTGTGAGATGAGATCTTGCATGGAGCCTCAGACCGTGGAAGATCAACAGTCATCTTGTGTCCTGTAGCCCATCCCAGCCTTGTGCAAGTCTACAATTTTGTCCCTGGTGTCCTTAGCCAGCTCTTTGGTCTTAGGCATGGTGGAGAGGTTGGAGTGTGATTGATTGGGTGTGTGAACAGGTCTTTTATACAGATAACAAGTTCAAACAGGTGCAATTAATACAGGTCATGAGTGCAGAGTAGGAGGGTCTGTGAGAATCAAAATTCTTTCTGATTGGTAGGCTGATCTAATACTTATTGCATGCAATAAAATGCAAATTAATTATTTAAAAATCATACAATGTGATATTCTGGATTTTTTTTATTCTGTCTCTCACGGGTGAAGTGTACCTATGATAAAAATTACAGACCTCTCCATTCTTTGTAGGTGGCAAAACTTGCAAAATTACCAGTGTATCAAATACTTACTCTCCCCACTGTTGTATTCCAAACTGGAACCAATAAAAAAAAAAAAAAAACTGCACTTTTACTTAAGTCCATAGGTAGAAATACAAAAAAAAGTTTATATTAGTCGCAGAAAATAATGCTATGGCGAAAATCTAAAAAATAGAAAATGTTTTGATTTTTTTTTTACGATACCAAAACATAATGAAAACCCTACATGTTTGATATTGCAGATCCATATCAAAACTATAGAATACAGAGAAAACATCATTCATGCTGAAGATTCAACTCCTTGAAACAAAACTCCCGCAAACATGGCGCAAGTATGTTTTGTTTTTTTTCACATTTTGCCCTACTTGGAAACTGCAAAAAAATTCTTAATATATTCTACAGTACAGTGAATGACACCATTAGAAAGTACCCAAGAATGAGAGAGACAGCACATCCAAAATGATTATTCATGCTTTATGTACAATTCAGAATAGCACTACAATATGCTTTCACAATATTATTTATTGGTCACTTTCATGTATGACCACTTTCTTATAACTGACATATCACTATGGATGTTCACCTGTTTTCATGTATTTTGTACACTAATCACTCACTGATTATATGATGTATTGGTTCAATATTTATACCTCTAGATGGCACTGTGTACTTAGCTGGAGAAAGGTGCTGTTCAGAACCAAAACATTGCTGTTGGGTTAGTAAACTTCCATATTTTTGGATGTGCTGCCCCTCTGCATGCTTTGGATATGTTCATAGACCGTGATCCTAGTCTTAATGGCATGCACCCAATATCTTTATTCTTAACGGGTCTGTAAATGCTGCTGAAACCTAATTTGCACCATTAGAAAGTACATCTTGTCCCATAAAATAAAAGTCATCAGATGCCTATGTAGGTGGAAAAAATAAAAAAGTTATGGCCCAAGAAAGGTGGAGAGGGAAAAACCAATGCGACAAAATAAATAAATATATATATATATATATATATATATAATTGTGAGCTTTAGCGGCTCTGGGATCTTGGCACACGTGGATTTTCAGGCAGAGACAGAAACAGATCTTGGGGTGCAAAATACAGGGCCTCTTTTATTTTATTTAAGCAGCAAACAAAAAAAAAAAACAAGTGAAAGGGCATGCACCGACATAAACAAAACAAACGTCTGCCCTTCTGGACTCTAACTAACAAAAAGACCAACTTACTATCAGCTTGTAAGTTTCCTGCTGGATCTCCAGCTTGTCTCCTCTCCAGACTTAAAGGTAGCCTGGAGTTGTAGGCTCCCCCAGTCAGCTCCCCTGCTGACTTATATATTCCAGGTAAAACCTGGAGTGGAAAACCCCGGGGAGTGGGTCCATGGGGAGTGAGCACCCACCCCTGCTCTATGCTCACTCCCCCCAATGAAAGGCCGACCCGGGAATGGCTGAAAGCCAAACAAACATTAACCGTTAAACATATTCGACATCTAACTGTCGACACCTATCTAATATTGGCCTTTCATTCCCCAAGGCTCCTTACCTTGGGGGAATGTGTCTGGGCAATTGAAGGAATATGCGAGGACCCTGGCCGGGATATATACACCATTATATACCCTTCCTGCTGTTGCCACCTTACAATATATATATATATGCCTCACGTTAAAGGGTTAATGAAAGGGTATCATCAATTTTGTCAACGTGTGTAGTAGCCAAAGACAGTTGAAAACACTTAAAAAGTGGTTAGGGACATATACATGAAGCAATAAGGCAAATATGTTCTCTGTGTAGAACCAAAGCTATCTAATAAGCCAAAGTAATTAGAAATAGAGTAAAATGCATCATTTAAAAACAAAATATATAGAGAAAATACAAGCAGGGGTTATGGAGCTCCTAAACCCAGAACTGTTGAGAGAAAAATCCCTACCTGTATTGCTAGAGTATCTCACAAAAGGGAATACACTCCTCACATGTTTATAAATATTGTATTATATCTTTTCATGGGACAAAACTAAAAATCTAACACTTTAATACAATATAAAGTAGCCAGTGTACAGCTTGTATAACAGTGTAAATTTGGCATATCCTCAAAATAACTCACATAACCATCAATGTCTAAACCGCTGATAACAAAAGTGAGTACACCCCTAAGGGAAAATGGACAAATTGTGCCCAAAGTGTCAATATTTTGTGTGGCCGCCATTATTTTCCAGCACTGCCTTAACTCTCTTGGCCCTGAAGGTCACTAGAGCTTCACAGGTTGCAGCCACTGGAATTCTCTTCCACTCCTCCATGACAACATCATGAAGCTGGTAGATGTTAGAGACCTTGCGCTGCTCCAGCTTACGCTGAATAGGGTTTAGGTCTGGAGACATGTTTGGCCAGTCCAGCACCTTTACCTTCCTTTTCATTAGCAAGGCAGTGGTCGTCTTGGAGGGGTGCTTGTGATCGTTATCATGATGGAATACTCCCCTGCCGCCCAGTTTCCAAAGGGAGGGGGATCATGCTCAGCTTCAGTATGTCACAGTACATGTTGGCATTCATGAGTTCCTCAGTGAACTATAGCGCCCCACAGCCGGCAGAACAAAGACCATAACACTCCCACCACCATCTCCCCTGGTTGCCGGCACACACAATTGACACCATCTGAATCAAATAAGTTTATCTTGGTCTCATCAGACCACAGGATATGGGTCCAACAATCCATGTCCTTAGTCTGTTTGTCTTCAGCTAACTCTTCGCAGGCTTTCCTGCGCATCTTTAGAAGAGAATTCCTTCTAGGACAACAGCCATGCAGACCTATTTAATGCCGTGTGTCATATGGTCTGACAGGCTGACTCCCCACCCCTTTAACCTCTGCAGCAATGCTGGCAGCACTCATACGTCTATTTTGAAAAGACAATCTCTGAATATGACGCTGAGCATGTGCACTCAATTTCTGGTCGACTTTGGTAAGGCCTGTTCTGAGTGAAACATGTCTTTTTAAACCACTGTATGGTCTTGGCCACCATGCTGCAGCTCAGTTTCAGTGTGTTGACAATCTTCTTATAGCCTAGACTATGTGTAAAAGCAACAATTCTTTTTTCAATTCCTCAGAGAGTTCTTTGCCATGAGGTGCCATGTTGAACTTCAAGTGACCAGTATGAGAGCGTCTGAGAGCTGTAACGCCTCACTTGCGTCCGGATGCCATCTTGGACCATCCTGGGGGATACTTTAGCTCCGGGATCGCTGCTTGGGTTAAACGGATGGCACACTGACACAGGCTTCTTTCTGGCTTCAGCCTGTTTTATTAATTGCTCCTGTGAAACCGACTTACTGCACTAAAATATGGATACATTTCCTCCATATCCTCTGTAACTCTCTCCAAGGGAGAACTCTCAGTATACCTGCTAGTTACCTCTGGGTCACTGCTGACAACAGCTACATATAGGAAACCCTTGCCATTTACCTCAGTTTCCTCACTGGGGATTTCCTTACCCTCTGAGGGGTTAAACACACTGACCTGCCCCTCACTAGCGCTTGAGCCTGCATCCCCCTCCTCTTGGTCTTGCAGCTCACTTTTTTCCTCACTACCATCACTGCAGTCTTTCTGACCACTGCAGTAAAAGCTACTGGAAATACAGCAACCATTGGAGCAAGTTACCTGAGCTGCACTACAGGTATCAGCACAATCTTTCTCTTCAATCCCTGCAGGGTCACAATATGGATTTTCATCACAGATAAACTTATCTGTAATACACTGATCGGGGGTGCACACAATCTGCCTTGGCACACATTTTTTTTCAAACATATTTTCAGCACTCCCATTTGAATAATCAACATCATCAGTACTCTGTAGCACTGACACACTACAGCATCCACTCCCACACTGCAACTGAGACTCTTCACAGAGTGTTTTCTCCCCTTGGTAACTAACCAGTACATTCACCCTCATAGTCCCCTCATGCATGGTAGTAGAGCCCTCATACACAGCACCAGAGCAATCACCTGCATGGGGAGCCGTTTTCTTTCAGGCAACACACTTGCAGAGTCCCCATTAAAGCAGACAAACATCTCACTGGGACCAACAAGAGCAGAACACATCTGCTGGCTATCCCTCACTGGACAACACATCACTGTGCTACTTGGGCTGCTCTCCCTATGACCTCTAGGGGCACATAGCGCTAACCTCTGCGCTCTGGTGCAGCAGCCTGTCAACATGATTTTCTTCACACAGGGCCGCTCCTGCTTTAACAGCTACTTTAAACTTGGCCATTACTGCAGCTGCACCACCTCTAGCTGCTTGTTCACACAGGGCCGCAGTAACTGGGGCTAACTTGGTGCTACAGCTAACAGCCCCCTGCTCAGACTGTGTTACATGGCTATGAGTTACACATATATTTAACACATTAGTAGCATTTTTAATATGCACCATTGCATGTAAGGAACCAAGTCCTTCAGACTCTGCAAGTCCACTGCTCTCCTTCTGCTGGGAAGTCATCTGCCCAATTGGGCGAGCAGCTCCTCCATGGCAAACAAAAAATGTCAGGCACCAGCCCAGTCTTTTTAGACAGCACAGTATCTTTACAACACAGTCTGTTTGCGGGTGTGCCTATGCCTAGTTAGAGACAATAATGCCCATCGCATCCTCCACCAATTG
Organism: Phyllomedusa bahiana; assembly: GCA_025379985.1. NCBI lineage: Eukaryota > Metazoa > Chordata > Amphibia > Anura > Hylidae > Phyllomedusa > Phyllomedusa bahiana. The sequence continues at coordinate 24,347 of JAODAL010019595.1, forward strand.
TAACGCCTCACTTGCGTCTGGACGCCATCTTGGACAGTCCTGGGGGTTACTTTAGCTCCGGGATCGCCGCTTGGGTTAAACGGATGGCACACTGATACAGGCTTCTTTCTGGCTTCAGCCTGTTTTATTAATGCACAGGAAAATACAACCAGAATCCAAAAACAAAATCCTCAGGCCGTCTAGCCACTAACTCACATACAAATACAGACCCTGCCTATCAGTGGTCTGGACCTACCATCCGGACCCACAAAACACGGTATCCTCACCGTACACGTTTAGGCTTCCCTTAAGCCTCCGGGGGGGCTAGAGCCTCTCTCCAGCTCTACTCTCAGGTATCAAACCACGCCCCCCGATCATCTGGAGGGGGGAGGGCCTTTTTAAAAAACCCCCAAGAACCCACCAAAACCCGGGCCCGAACCCCTAGGGAAACCCGGAACGGGGGAAAAACTAACCCCCCCCCATCTGGGAGGTTGTTTCCGGGAAGGCCACCCTTAATGGGGACATTGCCATGCTAAGGGTCAAGGTCAGCAACCTTTAAGCTGCTGACCGGGCAATACCTGGCTTCCCCCCCCGAAACCAGCCTCCCGGTTTGGGGCCCCTACCCCCCCTAGTGGAAAAAACCAACCCCCCACCCATGTTTTGACCTGGGCCCCAGAAAGGGAATAACAACAAATTTTAACACCCGTTTTTGTTCCCCCCTTTAGACCTGAATCATGTAACACTACGGGCTTTTACATACCCCCGGGGGGAAAATGGGAAAAAGGGGGCCCCAATTTTTTTTCCATTTTTTAATTTTGGTGTTTCTCACTTTTTGGGTTTCCTTTCCGTAAAAAACATTGAAAGGGGTGTGGTTGAATTTTTGAGGGCACACCAAAATTTTTCACTATATACCCCTCACTGACCACCCTTTTCATTTTATTAAAGGTCCCTATCTTCAGTATTGTCCCATGAAAAGGTATGTCCACATATCTTCATCAGGGGTAAACTGCTTGCTCCTACCAATGTATGAACTTGGTGGTCAGTATTTTTGTCCTCTGGACTCTTTTTAAATGTTTTTTTAAAATTTTTCTTCAACCCAAATAAATAATTATAAATTAATATCCATCAATGCACCTACAAGGCCTCCCTAAACCCCTCCCTTTTCCCCACATCTCTGCCTTCAAACCAAAATACCTCCCCCATGGGAGTCTCTCTCGCACAAAACCCTTTCCCTTCCCTTTTCCCCTTATCTTACTAAAACCCCACAACCAACTCCAAGACTTCTTTGGTGCTTCCCCTATACTCAATTTCGCAAAAACGGGGCAGCTAAAGGTAAAAAAGAGAAAAACAACCCCAAAAACCTAACATAGGGGCCCCTTTAAAACCCTCCCGAACGGGAACCTTCCCCCCCCCCCCCCCCCCAAAAAAAAAAAAAAAAAAAAAAATTTTCAAACTTTTCTTATACCCCAATTTCTAAACGCCCCAAAAATTTAAAAAAAATAAAGACATCTAAAAAAATTCCCAATTTTACGTTAAAAATATGGGGGAAACTTTTTTATCAACTATTTTGTGGGAAAAACGATCTGTCTTTCACAAGTTAAAAAAGAAGAAAATTTTTTGGGGCAAAAGGGATTACCCATTCCCAAAAAAAAATGTTTACTAAAAAAAAATTTCTAATCACATGGGTAGGGTTTAAAAGTATCAAAAATGGGTTTAAACCCCCATAAAAATGAAACATTTCAAATTTAAAAAATGGGTTCTGTCAAGGTCAAAACTGGCTTCGGCAGTAAAGGATTTAAAATTTTGGGGACATTTTTTTAAAAAAGATCCATTTGATGAGCAGGGTAGTCTCTTTTTTTTATGGGTTAAGCGGGGTTTTCCCACCCCTTTTTTGATGGCCCCATAAATAGTTGGGCCCGACCCAAAAGGGGGGTGGGGGATCCACAAATGGGAACTTGGGAAGAGTTTTAAAATAACCACACCAAAAAAGTTGGGGTCCCAAAGGGGCCTCTGGGCTTCACCCTCAAACCCGCAATGGGGTTTGGGCTCTGCTTGGGGGAAATTCCAAAGTCACTAAACCCCTTGACACTGGGGTTTCTATGAGCTACCAAGGGAAAAAAGCAGGTTAAGGGGCAGGGTACAGGCAGGCAACAGACACATATTTTAACATTTAATAGTAAAAAAACCAAAAATTATCTTGGGCGACAAGCAGACAGAAAAATATCTGAAATGTTCCACGGTTTAAAAAAAACCCAAAAAAATTTTCAAAACTGAAAAAAGTGTCCGGAACCCCCCTCACCACTGTTTCCCTCGCAGGCGGCCCCGGGCCCCCGCTTTCCCCCCCGGAGGGCCCCTCCCACACGCGGGTTTTGGGTCCCCTTTGTTTCCCCGGCCCCCCCACGTTTTACTTTCCCCCCGGCCCCCTCCCCGCCCTGCTGGGTCCCTCCCCCGGCGCTTGGCCCCCCCCTAGTGCGGCACCGCCCGGGGATTTTGAAATTTTAAAAAAGGGGCGCCCCGGTTTAAATTTGGTTTATTTGCCGGGACTGGGTCCTATTTAAAAACCGGTCCCTTCCTGGCGGGCCCTCCCCATCCTTATTTATTTCCCTTTGGAAAAGGGTGTCTAAAGAGTTCCCCGTTTTTCCCTTCCGTTTTACCGACCGGGCCCTAACCCTTTTCCAACCACAACCCGTGCCCCTTGCCCTTTACCCCCCTGCCCCGTCCCTGACTACGAGCCTGCCTGCCGTTTCCCATAAACCCCGTTTCCCTTTGGGGGGCCACCGCAGGGAAGCCCCGCCAGTGGGGAAATGACCTGGTGGACTCCCACCGCAAAACAAGACCATCCCCCCTTGCCGGGGGGCTTATGAATTCCCCCCGGGGGCCCACTTAGTTCCCCTCCCTGTGTGGGGGTTAAAGCCCTCCCTTCGGTGGTCCAGTGGATCCACTACCAGACTGTTACAGAAAGGGTCTGCCAGGGTCCCGCCCAAGGGGCCCTTGCCCAAATGGTTTTCCAAAAAATCACCACCGGGCGTGGGCAAGCAAATCGCAAAGATGCGCAAGCAAACCCCAGCAGCTTAGCAAAATTTCCTCCATGGTGCAAACAGCTTTAACACCGCCAACAGCAGCAACCTTCCCCCGGGTCCGTTTTGTTTTCCTGCCTCAATGGTTCCCCCCGGCGCTGGGGGTTTTTAAGCTTTTGGGTGTCGCTCCCCCCTCTAATACGACGGTGGGCCCAAAAAATCTTGGGAGGGGGGGTTTTTCACCCCAAAAGCGCCCAAAGCAATGGGGGCTTATGACCGTCATTCTTGTCCCCGAAACGTGCGAAAATGGCATTCGTGGGCAGCCTCCTCTCCCGGGGGGGGCCCCTGGCTTTGGGGTAAAAAGGCCCCCATTGGGGCAAGGGAAAAGAAACCAGTGAGGGGATCTACAGTTGTTCCTCATTGGGGTTTCCCCAACGTTTTCGAGGAAACCCGCCCGTGCTCCTCCGCTGAGAAAAAGGGCCCCCCTAAACTTAAAGCCGGGGGGACCAGTCTGGTAGGAGACTTTCCCCCGTTTTTAAAAAAATTTCCCTACTTTTGGCCTCTGGGAAATGTCATGGAACGAGGGGCCCCTCTGTGTGCCCCTTCAAGAAAGGGCTCTCAAGCCGAGTTAAGGACGGGCTTGGCCCCTAGAGACCCCCCGTCCTTTCCCCCAGCCACTTGATCCGGTTTAAAAAACCCCCATTTTGGGCTTTTCGGCTTCCCCTTTAAAAAGGGAGGAAAAAACTTTGGCAAGAGCGTCAGTCAAAACCCCCAAACCCCCCAAATTTCCTCGCCTGGCACCGGGGGTTCCCCGAGGCCTCCTCGCCACAGTCGCCAAACACCACCCACGACCCATGCAGATTGGATCGGGGCTCGCCCTCTGAAACAAGGAAAATTTGGCCCCCGACGGGGAAAAAAAACCCTTGGGGCCTCTGCTTGGCAGCCCAGAGAATTTTTGGGAGGAAATTTTCCCAAGGTCCCAAACCAACGGGAAAACTCCCGCACCCTAGGGATCTGGGGGAGGGCTTTCCCCAGGTCCCAAAATCTGTTGATGCCTGTGCAAGGGCGCTCAGAGCTGGTATTTCCCTTTCCCAAATTCCGGCGTTCTGGTTTTAGGGCTTCCCCCCGGAACTTTATAAAAACCAGGGTCAAATGGGAAACAGTAAAAACCGGCATTCCCGGTACCCCAGGGAAGGAAAAACCCCTTGTCATCTCATCCCTTCCGAGGGGCTGCTTAGCGACCCATCCAGTTTGTACCAAGCCACTGTCCCCCCATGTGGGGGGAGCTTTCAGAAAGAAAAAGTCCCCCTTCTACTGTTCCCGGGCTTCGTCGGGATCCTTTTTCGGACTCCCATGGGCGCCTCCACTCTCCTATCCTGGGCTTTTTTACTGGAGAGGTGATTCGTTGGGGGCCCAAACTGTCGGGGGCGTTGTTTGGGGGACCTCCGCCCTGGGTTTTCCCCGCTTCGGCCCCCCTACCCCTTTAGGAGCCGTTGCCCGGGCTGCGGGCCCCAATAAATTTGGGAAAACGCCGGTGGGGGTTTCTTTTAAAAGACAAGCGAGAGTCTTCCTCCGCATCGCCCAAAACGACCTTTTCTGCCGGGGGCCCAGGGCCTCCTCGGGGCAAGTCTAACCCCCTATCGGGTTTTCCCGGGGACCCCAAACCATTCCGGACATCCCCGGGGAAAAATTTTCCGGAAGGGGTTTTATCCGAAAGTCCTCCCTCTCCCGCGGGGGCGGGGTTCCCTTTTCTGGGGAAAAAGGATGGTAAACCCTTTCCGGCCCTTTCATAGATTCCGGGGGGGCTTGAACAAAAATCACGGTAAAAAAAACCGGGTTTTCCATTGCCCCTGGGTCAAGAACTGTTTGATCGCTTGCGGGCGGGCCAAGAAATTTTCTCCCCAAATTGGACCTGAGAGGGGCCAAAAACTTTGGGGCCCAAATTTTGCGAGGGAACGAATGGAAAAGGCCTTTAAAAACCCCGGGATGGGGCACTTTGGTACCTGGGGATGCCCTTTCGGACTGTTTCAACCCCCCCCGCCTCTTTCAGGAGCTTTTGAATGACTCCCTTTAGGGGACCTCCTCCCACCTTCGTTTTGGGGGTCTACCTTTATGACATCCTGGTGTTTTCTCCGCCGGCCCAACCCCCCCCCCCCCCCCCCCCGCAGCCAAGGGTTTGTCAAAATAAATGGACTTCCCGGGGAGAAAACCCCCTGTATGGGCCAAGAGGGGAAAGTGCCCCTTTCCTAAAACTAGCCTCCCGTTTCTGGGGTCGTCATCTCTGAACCAAAAGGGCCCACGGAAAGGGTTTCCCAAAATTGTTCCCGCCGTTTTTGGGAGTTGGGCCACGCCCATTCAGGGGCTGCGGGGATATCCAGCGTTCTTGGGCTTCTCCCAAATACTAACGCCAGTTTATAGCCCATTCTCAAAGCTTTGGGGGCCCCATAGGGAGCCCTCCCAAGAAACAAGCTAATCCACGCAAAGGGGCCCCCTCCCAGGCTGTGGGAGGGCCCTTCTCAAAGGGTCAAGTCCGCCTTCTCTACGGGCCCCCTATCCTTGACTTTTTGGATTACACAAAACCCCCTTTACCTTGGAGGTGGTTCCCTCATCTTAAGGGGCCGGAAGGGTTCTTCGCAAAAAGGGCCCCCTGGGTAAGACTAACCCCCGCCGGGGTTCTTTTCCAAGACGTTCTCATCGCCGGGGAGGAATTACACGATTGGCGACCGGGGAGCTACTACCCCTAAAATTGGCCCTGAGGAGTTGGGGTTATTTTGGGGTGGAGGGCCCCTGTTTTTTCCCCCTCCTTTTTCTACCCCGGGAAAACCCCAAGAACCTTTTCCCAAATCTGCAGACGGCCCCACAAAAATTAACCCCGCCAGGGGTAAGGGGGGGTCGCTTTTTCCCCCCCGGGTTTGATTTTCAGATCCACTTCAGACCAGCCAAAGAAATTGGAGCTGACGCCCTCTCCATGCTTCCCACTGGTGGGTGGGAAAAATACTTTCCAGAACACCCTAATTCCTCCAGGAAAGGGCTCATTTTCGGCAAACCCCCCTTTGGGCCCCCCGGAAGGTCCCCCCTGGGGAAGGAACTTATGTTCGTCCTGCCCCTTAGACTATCTTAAAAAGGGGCATTGCTCCCTTTGGGGGCTGGTCAAAACCCGGCGCCCAAGAAACCTTTTTGCCCGAAATCCCCGGGTTTTTTTGGTTGGCCAAAAGTGGAAAAAAAGGGTGTTTAAGGGGCTTCGTTTCGGGCTTGTGAAAATCCTTGTTCGCAACAAGGGGCCACGTCACAAAAACCCGGGAAGGGGCCCCACTTTAGCCACTTCCCCCTCCCAAATCAACCCTTGGGCCAACATTTCAAAGGGACTTTATAAACTGACCTCCCCCCCGTCGGTTTTGGGAACCCATTATTTGGGTTTATTACGGGTCGGGGTTTTTCCAAAAAAGGCGCATTTTTGTCCCATTTCCAGGTCTGCCATCTGCCCCCCGCCTGGGGTAAATACCTTTTTTCCTCCCTTTTTTTCGTCTGCAAGGACTCCCTCAGCCCAAAATTTTCTCGGACTGGGGGGTCCATTTTGTCTCCGGGTTTTGGGGAAGCCCTGCGCAACCCAAATTCAGGTGAAGGGTCGACTTTTTCTCTTCGGGCCCACCATCCCCGAGACGAAAGGCCCCGGTTTGGGGAGGGTCAACCAAAATCCCTTGGGTTTTTACCTTTGCCATTTCGGTTTGGCACGTCAAGGAAGATTGGTCCAAATTTAAAGGGGGGTTGGGGGGAAATTCCCCCTACAACTTTTTTGAGTCTTTAGTCCGGGGGGGGTTCCCCCCCCCTTCTGCTTTGTGTATTGGGCCCGCAAACCCCGCCCTCCTCTCCCCCCTGGGAAAACCCCCTCCCAGGTCCCGGCGGCGGATGCACGGGGCCCAAATTTTTAAGGGTCATCTGGGTTTAACCCGCCAGTTTGTTTTCTCCGCCTTCCGGAACCGGGGCCCTGAAGACTCCAAAACGGAACCGAAAGAAGAAAACCCCCCCCCAGTCTTCTCCCCCGGTACAAGGTGGGCTCTCCCTCTTTGTTTTGTCCCCCCTAAAAAATGCCCCTCACAAACCCGGGAAACCCCCTTTCGGGCCCCCTTTTGGGGGGGGGTTTTCATCAAGGGGAAACAACCCGGTCTCATACAAAATCCCCGCCTTCCTCCTAGATGAAAACCCCCCAAATTTTAAATTTTTTAAAGTTTTTCCTTACTGAAACCCCTTTTTCCCTTTAAACATTTTTCCCAGAAGGGTGTTCCTCCTCCGTCTGTGGGGGGGTGCGGCCCCCCAAAGTCTTCGGGGGGTCAAGGGTATTCTTTGGGGATTTAGGAAAAACTTTGGGGGAAAACGATAACCCCTTTCCGGTGGGTGGAAGGGGGTTTGGGTTCCGAAGAGAGGTCCTTGGGGGGGGCCCCCCCGGGGGAATATCCTAAAAAGCAGCCTCATCCAAATTTCTTCCGTCCAGGGAAAAGAAGGGGGCCCAAGGGGGAGGGGGCCCCAAGGGGGGGGGACTGTCATAGACCCCCCCCTGTACCACTTTTGGCCAGCGACGCCCGGCCCCCGCCCCCCTCCCAGCGGACCTTTTTCCCCCCACGTCCGGGTTTTGGGTTTCCCAAACTCGTGTCCCGGCCCCCGCCCCGCGGGTTTACCCAAACCCGGGCCCCGCTCCGCTTGTCTGGCTCCCCTTCCCCCTTACTGGCTCCGCCCCTAGGGGGCGCACGGGGGGCCGGCAGTTTGGAAAATTTTAAAGGGGGGGTTTTAGGCCCCGGTAATTTGGGGCATTTTCCGGGGCACTGCTCCTATTTAAGTCCGGCCTCTTCCTGGCGGCCCTCGCCGGATTCTTAGTGTATATTCCTTAGGAGAAAGCTGTCTAAAGAGTTCTTGTTTGCCTTTCCGTGTACCGACCGACTGCCTACGTTTACCGACCACGAACCAGAGCCGCCTGTCCTGACCTCCTGCGTGTCTACCGTCTAAGAACCTGTGCCGCCTGCCCTGACCACCTGCCTGTCCCCGACTATGAGCCTGCCTGCCGTTCCTGTACCTCGTACCCTTGGCCGCCACCGCAGGCAAGCCCCGCCAGTGGAAGTGACCTGGTGGACTCCCGCCACAGCAAGACCATCCCGCTTTGCGCCGGGCTCTGGTGAATACCGAGACCCACTTAGATTCCACTCCCTGGTGTGGGCTTACGCCATCGCCTGCGGTGGTCCAGTGGATCCACCACCAGACTGTTACAAAATGTACTCAAACTGGGAAAACACACCAATAACTGGCAAGGCAGAAAGGGAAGAGGTGCTCTAAAAAAGGCTCAGGTAAATCGGTCTTTGTTTCCTTGGAAAGCTGGGTGCATCTGAGCCCTTTATGGGAGCTCAATGTTGGGTTTGGGAGAGAGCAGACAGCTGGAAGCAGACAGAGCCGAGTGCCAGGGAGCAGAGGAGGAGGTTAGCCACCAGGAGCAGTGGCCTGGGTCGTGGATGTGTCAACGACATGGGACACAGACTGTAGCATACAGCGTGACACATAGGATATGGCAAAGTATGATAGGTGCAGGGCCCACTGCTGTAGCACCTATCTCAGGAACAGCCCTGAAAGTCTCCATACAGAACCGAGGGTTGGTCGCACTTTCGTGCAGCTCTCCATTCTGTTCCATAGGAGTTCTGAGTACAGCTCAGCACATCGCTCATCTGTATTTGAAACACCCATAGAGCCGAAAGGAGAGTTGTGCGCAAGCATGACCAACTCTCCGCTCTGTTTGGAGACTTTCATGGGCCGTTTAAGATAGGTGCTACAGAGGTGGGACCTGCACCTATCATACTTTTATGCCATTTCTTATTAATATGCCATCATTGTAGATGGAAACACACCTTTAATTTTTTTTCTGTGATCTACTAGTGTATTTGGTCAGATGGAGACAATGGCAAATAGTCTAAAAAAATGGGAATTTCGCAAGAGAACAGAGAGTGACTTTTGATCATTATATTTACTATTTTGCCATAGGCAAACTTAAACTCTATCAGTTCTCAATCTATAAAACACTAAAACGTAACTTTTATTATGTATAACACTTAACCTCTATACACACACTCTTTAAAAACCTGATTTCTAACCTCTCAATAATCTAGGGGAGGTCAGGCATGACATTTTAAATTGTGATTTCTCACCTCTTTCTACAAGTGTCACCCGCTGCAGAGGGTGTCACAAGGAAACCTTATATGTTTTTTGTCCATCAGATTAGGGATGACTGCCCAAGTAGGATGCTTGGGATCCCTTACTGGAGTTAGTAAATTACTGTATATATAAGGTTTTCCTGTTAATAGGTGGTGTTCCACCAGACTTGTGATAGAAAAGGAGTTATCCCTACAGAAGTAGAAAGGGATAAATTGAGAGGTTTTAAATCCGGTTTTTAAAGAGTGTGTATAGAGGTTAAGTGTTCTACATAATAAAAGTATAAATATAATGGAGACAATGGAACACTCTTTTGGCACAATGGAACCCAATAAAGACATTTAGAACGTACATCAGAAGCTTTCCCAATATGCACATTTAACGTAGGGTAAATGTGATGTGGATGGAGTCTACCTTCCACAGAATTTAGATCACATATGGAATTGTGTACAATTGTTTGCACCAAGGGACCCAATGATAATGCAGATTGTTGAAGAGTGTAGTCATGGGGAATCTGAAAAGAGCAAAAACTTGTAAAGACTATTATGAAGCTTAGAAATCACAAGACATGAGCTTGGAGTTTTCCCAGCTCAAGTGACAGTGTTAAAGGTAAGTAAGGTTCCAAATTGCAGTTGCAGAGTATTCCATGATCGTCAGTGAAGTCTGACTGGAACAATACATCAGCTGACATGCCAAATTCATGGTGAATACCGGGCATCAACTCTCTACAGAAAACAAGAGGATCAAATAACAATACAGGATCTAGTAGTGTAAAATGGATATTAGAGTCATCTCTACGAAGTATAGGATTTGGACATTGAGTGAACGTCACTGACAGAAACTGGACACTCTGAGAACTGTCCTCAATCTTCAAAAGACGTCTTCTGATGAAACAAACACTGACATCTTGGTCTGGAAAATGCTTTTAAAAGTGGAAACTGTAGAAGCATGAAGAGGAGGCAGGTCTCAAGTTTTAAAAAATATAGCAACTCAAATGTGGGTAAAAAATAGAAAAGTTAGTGGAGAAAAATTTAATGCCATCTACCCAAACAAAAAGTTCATCCCCCAGCAATCCATTTGAGCTCATGATCCGCTAGATGTCATGGCCCAAAAGAAAATGTTTATTAATGAAATATCGATTTGGTGTGTGTGATTTTTTTTTATTGCTTATCTATATATTTTCAACATTTTATTTTATTTTTAGTCCCACTATGGAATGAGACTATGTAATCACTATGTATTGCTATAACGGTCCCGGTCGTGGAAGTGGATCCGCTGGACCACCGCAAACGATGGTGTAAGCCACGCCAGGGAGCGGAGTCTAAGTAGGTCCCGGTTTTCACCAGAGCCCGCCGCAAAGCGGGATGGACTTGCTGCGGCGGGAGTCTACCAGGTCGCTACCCCTGACGTGACTTGCTTGCGATGGCAGCCGAGGTATAGCGTGGTACAGAATCTTAAGGCAGGCTCGTAGTCGGGGACAGGCAGAAGGTCAGGACAGGTGGCAATGGTTCGTGGTCGAGGACAGGCAGGAAGGTCAGGGCAGACAGCAGGGTTCGTGGTCGAGGGCAGGCAGGAAGGTCATTGCAGGCGGCAGAGGTTCATGGTCAGGAGATGGAGGCAAACGGTACAGTACACGGAAGATCAGAACAAGACTACAGGAAACGCTTTCTCGATAGGCAAAGGCACTAAAGATCCGGCAGCGAGTGGGCGGAAGCGCCCAGGTAATATAGAGGCAGTGCCCGGCAATTAGCCAATTACCGGCACGCTGGCCCTTTAAATTTCACTAAAGCACGGGGACACGCACGCCGAGCAGCAGTAGACTACAGAGAGACTGGAGCGCGGCCGGGTGAGTACCGGCGCGCAGGGGAACGAGTGTGCTCGTCGCCCGACACCCGGGCAGCAGCGGCACTCGTCCTAGTTGCCAGAGTTGCGGGCTGCGGCGCCGTTCGCAACAATTGCTATGTTTTGTGATTGTAACAGGCAGTCTTTTAGTTCCCGTTAATGGCCGGGCCTAGCAGGGTTATACACCTAGTAGACCCGGAGGTCATTCTATGGCTTCCGGCTACCATGGTGACCATCAGCACCTTCTCAGCTCATCACAAAGGTGCTAAAGGGTGATAAAAGGAGACCCACTCTCTCAACCACCTAAATGCAGCAGATGCTATTGACTGCAGCCTGAAGTGGATTAAAAGTATTAATACTTTAATACTAGCTAGTACATAACAGTATATGACAGCCGACTCCCAATGTAGATCATCACAACATTGTCGGCATACGTGTGTCTTATAGTCCGAAAAATATGGCAATATAAAATAATATAGGTTATATATGCCCTTAATATTGGGTTTACAATGTTAGTAATACACAGCCAAGTCACATTATTATGACCAGCAGTTAATATCCAAAATAAACCCCTTGTGCAGCATTGACAGCAGCAAAACAGGCTAAGAATCTCAATAAAGTCCTAGTAGGTGGTCACAGGTATCTGGAGCCATGCTGACTGCATCCCACAGCTGCTGGAAGGTGCAAGGGGAAGGATCCATAGAGCGAACATGAGGTGGTCCCACAGATGCTCAACTGGGTTCAAGTCTGGAGAACTAGGGGCCTGGGTAGTATTTGGAAGTCTTAGTGATGCTCTTTCAACCAATATTGGGCATTTTTTATGTGAAACTTGTTGCATTGTGTCGCTGGATGATCCCATCTGGCCCAGACAATCAGCCTGTATAGTTGTATATAATCTGTAAGGATAGATTCATGCCCAAATTGGTTGAGAGTGCCTCCCACATGGATGAATGGTCCAAATAATGTGACACAAAAAATTTCCTATACCCAACATGGCCACTAACAGCCTGTGTTCTTCCAGCAATCTTTGCAGGGTGTCTGTTATCTATAATAATAATAATCTTTATTTATATAGCGCCAACATATTCCGCAGCACTTTACAAATTCAAGGGTAAACGTACAGACATTACACATTAAAATTACTTACAAATGAGACACAAGGTGTGAAGGCCCTGCTCGTGAGAGCTTACAATCTATTAGGGTGTATGGGTGAAACATACGGTAAGAAGTGCCAAGTTTACAATGGTCCAGCCTTGTTTCATAAATAGGGGGTGGTTTACATGAAAAATGGATGAACCTGCCACCCTGACAGTACATCTATGTACAGATAAGTGCCTGTGAGTGCCCTAGTGTAGGGAGTGACAAATGTGTGTGACAGCAGTTAGGGATCTTGGTAGGCCAGACCGAGATGTATTTTCAGGGCCCTCTTAAAACTGTGAGGGTTGTGAATGTGCCTGATCGCCCGCGGTAGCATGTTCCAGAGAATTCGTGCCGCACGTGTGAAATCTTGGAGACGGGCATGGGAGGTTTGGATGATTGATGAGTGTAACCTGATATCAGCAGCAGAGCAGAGAGAGAAGGTCGGGTGGTAGTCAGAGACGAGGGAGGAGATGTAGGGCGGGGGCAGCGTTGTGGAGAGCTTTATGAGTGAGAATGCTGAGTTTAAACTGTATCCTGTACTGAATGGGCAACCAGTGCAGTGACTGACACAGGGTAGTGGCATCAGTATAGCGGCTGGAAAGAAAGATGAGTCTGGCTGCTGCATTCAGGACAGGTTGGAGAGGGGAGTTTACAGAGAGGGAGACTGATAAGCAAGGAGTTACAGTAGTCAAGACGAGAAAGAATAAGAGCAGTAATGAGAGTTTGAGTTGTTTCCACGGTGAGAAACGGACGGATTCTGGAGATGTTCTTGAGGTGCAGGTGACAGGAGCGGGCAAGGGATTGGATATATGGGGTGAAGGTCAGATCAGAATCTAATATAACCCCCAGACAGCGGGCCTGCTGCCTAGAAGAAATGGTGGTACCACATACAAAAACAGAAATAGCAGGGTGGGGTTGGTTAGTAGATGGCGGAAAGACAAGAAGTTCAGTCTTAGTGAGGTTTTAGTTTCCGATCAGAGACAGCGGCCACACAGTCACTGGTGTTTTGTAGCAGGGCAGGAGTGATGTCTCGGGAGGAGGTGTATAATTGGGTGTCATCAGCAGAGAGCTGGTATTGGAAGCCAAAGCTACTGATGGTTTGGCCAAGTGGGGCTGTGTACCATGACAAGAGGAGAGGCCCTAGAACTGATCCCTGAGGAACTCCAACAGCAAGAGTGAGAGGAGAGGAGATAGAACCAGAAAATGAGACACTGAAGGAGCGATCAGATAGGTAGGAAGAGAACCAAGCGAGAGCGGTGTCCTGGAGGCCAATGGCGCTGAGCATGCTGAGGAGAAGGTGGTGATCCACAGTGTCAAACGCTGCAGAGAGATCCAAGAGAAACATCAAGGAGTAGTTACCCTGAGATTTTGCTGTTAGAAGATCATTTGATACTTTAACTAAGGTAGTTTCCGTGGAGTGTAGGGTGCGGAAACCTGATTGCAGAGGGGTCAAGAAGAGAGTTAGTAGAGAGATGCGGATTAGGCGAGAGTAGACCAAGTGTTCCAGGAGTTTAGGGATGAAGGGCAGGTTAGAGACTGGTCGGTAGTTAGCAGCACAGGACGGGTCCAGAGAGGGCTTTTTTAGTAAAGGGGTTATGATGGCGTGTTTGAAGGAAGATGGAAAGTTCCCAGTGGAGAGAGAGAGAGGTTACAGATAGCAGTAAGGTGAGAGAGGACAGCTGGAGAAATAGACTGGACGAGGTGGGAGGGAATGGGGTCACTAGAGCAAGTGGTGGGGCGAGCAGACATGAGAAGCCTGGACACTTCTTCCTCTTTCATCGGTTCAAGAGCTGAGAGCAGACTAGAGGACGTGCGGGAGGCGATGGGATGGGTATTACTTGGGGACTGAGATTTGTTTAGCCAGATATTTTCAATTTTCTATTTGAAGTGAGTGGCCAGGTCTTCAGCACAGAGCTCAGTAACTGGGGCCTGAGCTCTAGGCCTTAGGAGGGAGTGGAAGGTATCAAAGAGGTGTTTGGGGTTGTTGTGTAGTGTTGAGATGAGGGAGGTGAAATATATTTTGTTTGGCGCAGTGAAGGGCAGTGTGGTAAGTCCAGAGCATGAATTTGTAGTGGAGAAAGTCTGCAGGTAGCTTCGACTTTCTCCACAGCTGCTCAGCACACCTGGAACAGCGCTGCAGATGGAGAGTCTGAGGCATGTGCCAAGGCTGCGGGCGTCTGACTCTGGTGGTTCGGTGTCTCAGTGGTGCCAACATGTCTAGGATGGTTGTGAGAGTTGCATTGTAACATTTGACAGCCTGGTCCGGACATGAGAGGGAGGAGATTGGGGGCAGTGAGGACTGTAGGGTGTCTGTGAGTTCCTGAGTATTAATGGAGCGGATATTTCGGAATGTGTGATGAGCAGGTTTGTCCAGAGAAGGCTGAGAATTAGTGATAATGAAGGAGATAAGGTTGTGGTCAGAGAGAGCATAAGAAGAATTAGTGAAGTTATCTGATGTTTCTCACCTGACACGCTAACATCTCCTGCTCTGTCTGTAACAAACTCACTGCTGTTCATGACCTGTTCCTCTCTAACTTCCTCCACCTGCTGCTCTCACTGAAACATGGCTCCAGCACTCTGACACTGCTTCCCTTGCTGCTCTCACCTATGGTGGGCTACACTTCACCCACACCCCTAGACCTGAGAGCAGGCAGGGTGGTGGAGTTGGCATACTTGTCTCTCTACACTGCACTTACCAGGTCATTCCTCCTGCACTCTCCCTCACTATCCCCCCTCTCAACTCGCCAGCTTCTGGATCATCCTCTCTACTGATATGCCCATTCTCATCATGGATGATTTCAACATCCCTTCTTTCACTAACATCTTCTCTTGACTCTCATGATCTTGATTTCTGTTGTCTCTCATCATTTTCTAACTGTCTGAACATTACCTTATCTTCTTCATTATTACTAATTCTCAGCCTTCTCTGGACACACCTGCCCATCACGCATTCAGAAATCTTAGACACCATACAGTCCCCAATTTCCTCCGTCTCCTGCCCTGTCCTGGCTGTCAAACAATACTACGAGACTCTCACAATCACCCTGGATATATTGGCACCACTCACACACCGCACCACCAGAGTCAGACGCCGGCAGCCTTGGCACATGTCCCAGACTTGTTTTCTGCAGCAATGTTCTAGGTGTGCTGAACGTTTGTGAAGAAAGTCAAGGCTACCTGCAGATTTTCTCCACTACACATTCATGCCCAGGACTTACCACACTGCCCTTCACTGCGCCAAACAAGAGTATTTCACCTCCCTCATCTCAACATTACACAACAACCCAAAACATCTGTTTGACACTTTCCACTCCCTCCTCAGACCTAAAGCTCAGGCCGCGGTCACTGACCTCTGTGCTGAAGACCTGGCCACTCACTTTAAAGACAAAATTGACAGAATCCGGCAAAACATTGCATCTCAATCCTCAAATAATACCCATCCTGTCCCTCCGCGCATGTCCTCTAGTCTGCTCTCAGCTCTTGACCTAACGACAGAACAATTATCCAGGCTTCTCCTGTCTGCTCGCCCCACCACTTGCTCTAGTGACCCCATTCCCTCCCACCTTGTCCAGTCTATTTCTCCAGCTATCCTCTCTCACCTTACTGCAGTCTTCAACCTCTCTCTCTCTGCTGGGATCTTTCCATCCTCCTTTAAACACGCCATCATAATCCCTTTACTTAAAAAGCCCTCTCTGGACCCAGCACAAGGGGTTTATTTTGGATATTAACTGCTGGTCATAACAATGTGACTTGGCGGTGTATTACTAACATTGTAAACCCAATGTTAAGGGCATATATAACCTATATTATTTTATATTGCCATATTTTTCGACTATAAAACACACATAAGCCGACAATGTTGTGATGATCGACATTGGGAGCTGGCGGTCATGGACTAGCTCGTATTAAAGTATTGATCCTTTTATTCTGGTGCATGCTGCAGGCGGTAGCATCTGCGGCGTTTAGGTGGTTGATAGAGAGGGTCTCCTTATATCACCCTTTAGCACCTCTGTGATGAGCTCAGAAGGTGCCGATAGTCACCATGGTAGCCGGAAGCCATAGAATGACCTGTGGGTCTACTAGGTATGTAACCAGTCTCTAACCTGCCTTTGATCTCTAAACTCCTGGAATGCTCGATTTACTCTCGCCTAATCCGCTATCTCTCTCATAACTCTCTTCTCGATCCTCTACAATCAGGTTTCCGCACTTTAGACTCCACAGAAACTGTTCTAGCTTAAGTCTCTAATGATCGCCTCACTGCTAAATCTCAGGGTAACTACTCGTTGTTGCTTCTCCTGGATCTCTCTGCAGCATTTGACACTGTTGATCACCAACTTCTCAGCATGCTCAGCGCCATTGGCCTCCAGGACAACGCTCTCTCTTGGTTCTTATCCTACCTCTTTGTCCACTCCATCTATACCGCCCCCATTGGACAAACCATCAGCAGATTTGGCTTCCAGTACCATCTCTATGCTGATGACACTCAGTTATACACCTCTTCCCCTGACATCGCTCCTGCCCTTCTACAAAACTCCAGTGACTGTCTGTCCACTGTCTCTGACATCATGTCCTCCCTCTATCTCAAACTAAACCTCACTAAAACTGAATTTATTTTCTTCCCGCCATCTACTAACTGACCTTACCCTGCCCTCTCTGTCTCAGTGTGTCACACCACCATAACTCCTAGGCAGCAGGCCCATGGTCTTGGCGTTACACTAGATTCGGATATGTCCTTCACCCCATATATCCAATCCCTTTCCCGCTCCTGTCACCTGCACCTCAAGAACATCTCCAGAATCGTCCTTTTCTCACTGTGGAAACAGCTCAAACTCTCATTGTGGCTCTTATTCTTTCTCATTTTGACTACTGTAACTCTTTGCTGATCGGTCTCCCTCTCTGCAAACTTTCTCCTCTTCAAACAGTCCTGAATGCAGCAGCCAGGCTCATCTTACTTTTCAGCCGCTATAATGATGCCTCTACCCTGTGTCAGTCCATTCAGTACAGAATACAACATAAACTAATCACTCTCAGCCATAAAGCTCTCCTCAGCGCTGCACCCCCCTACATCTCCTCCCTCATCATTATCTACCCCCTTTCCTGGTCCCTCCGCTCTGCTGCTCATATCAAATTACAGTCCACAATCATCTAAACCTCCCATGCCCGTGTTCAAGATTTCACATGTGCTGCACCAGTTCTCTGGAACTTGCTACCGCGGGCGATCAGGCACACTCACAACCCTCATAGTTTTAAGAGTGCCTTGAGAATACAAATTCTCAGTCTGGCCTACCAAGATCCCTAATTGCTAACCCTCACCTCTATCACACATTTCTGACACTCCCTACCAGAGCCGGGACGATGGCTAGGCAGACCAAGGCTATCGCCTAGGGCGCCATACCTCTGTCTGCCTCTAGGGGGCGCAGAACAGGCATAGAGCCAGCTCAGGAGCGGAGCCGGCTCCATACATAGTATGTGCTGGCTGTTAGTCACAGCCAAGCTGCCTACAGCAGGAAGGATTGAGGATTATGTCTGCCCGCCCCCCCTATGCCGGCGCCGGGGTCGTGTGAAAAGCAGCAGCACTATGTTATGGAGGATGATAGGAGAGGTAAGTCTACCTCCCTCCCATCATCTCTAGGCTTCTCTGTCATCCTCTCTTGTTCTGACAGCTTCCTGTCACAGGATGCTGCATGCAGCGAGGAGGGGGCTGAGTTTTGGCTCACTACACAGCACAGAGTGCTCCAGGACATGTGAGTGTTTTGTGGAGGGGCCATAGTGAGAAAGTGGGGGTTATAGTGAGAAGGGCAAGGCGTAGTGAGGAGGGGGCTATAGCGAGAGGAAGGGGCCATAGCGAGAGGAAGGGGCCATAGCGAGAGGAAAGGGGCATAGCGAAAGGAAGGGGCCATAGCGAACGGAAGGGGCCATAGCGAGGGGAAGGGGCCATAGCGAGGGGAAGGGGCCATAGCGAGGGGAAGGGGCTATAGCGAGAGGAAGAGGCTATAGCGAGAGGAAGGGGCTATACTCCACTGTCGTGTGTTGGAATTGTGTTTTTTATTCTCATTCCACCTAGTTGGGGAGGACGCAGGCATGTGCATTAGGTTAGGGCTGCGGATAAAAAAAATTTCGGGAGGGGGGGGCACCATTGGTCCTACTTGCCTAGGGCACCAAAATGCTTGTCCCGGCCCTGCTCCCTACACTTGGGCACCCATAGGCACTTATCTGTATGTATAGGCACTGTCTAGGTGGTAGGTTCATCCAGTATTTATGTAAACCTCCCCATATTTATGAAACATTGCTGGACCATTGTAAACTTAGCACTTCTCACCCTTTGTCTCCCCCATACACCCTAATAGATTGTAAGCTCTTGTGAGCAGGGCCCTCACACCTTGTGTCTCATCTGTAAGTAGCTTTTTATAGTATAACGTTTGTTTGTTTTTTGTCTGTACTTATACCCTTTAAATTGTAAAGTGCTGCGGAATATGTTGGCGCTATGTAATTAAAGATTATTTTTATTATTATTTGGCGGTGAGCATGCACGTCTGCCCTTGTATTCCTTTATAGCCAGTGTTCACCTCTCGCATGTATTCACAATGCTTCTTTGCAATGAGGCTTTTGTCCACTCACAGCCACTTTCACCACAACAATATGCGAAAAGTTTACAAAGTTTTAGAAATACTGTCATCCTTGGCCCAAAAGTCAATATTTATCTCTTTATTCACCTCTGATAAATCGCCTCTTTTTATACATTTATGCAGCAATAAGGGATATGTATGTAGACAGCCTATTGCACATCTTAAGAACCCACCAAGCCAGCTCATGACAGATGACTTCTTTAATGAGCTCCACGCTACCGACAATGAAAATAGGAAGTGGTTATAATAATGTGACCCAATGGCGTATGTCAAATCAATCAAATATTTTTTTTTAAAGGGGTCAATCGACTCCTCTTTTATAAGTCACCTCTTAACTCACGTTCTTTCCAGCAATGCGCTTCTCGGGCCTGTTTGTCGGTAATTTGTTGTCTTTTGTTGTCTGTAGCGTTAGTGTTCCATCCGGCCCGAGCCAGATGACAACAGAAGACCGGTGAATAAGACCTGGAGGCGCATCACTGGAAAGAACGTGAGTTAAAGTGAGCATGGCTTTTCTTATATCCCCAACCTTTGCACCATAGTTACAATTAAAAAAGGTGAGTCGAACAAGCCCTTTAATTAGTTGTTTATATAGCACCAACCTATTCTGTAGTGCTGTACAAAAAAATACCCCATTGGAGCTCACAGTCTAATTTCAATATCACACTAAGGTGAATTTAATAGGAAGCCAATTATCCAATCTGTATGTTTATGATGTGTGGGAGGAAGGCAAAGAACGCAGAGAAACCACACAAACCCAGAGAGAACATACAAGCTCCACGTGGATGTTGTCTTTAGTGTTGTTCAAACCCAGGACCCCAGCACTGCTAACCACGTCACAGTGATAAGAGAGCTCCTGTCATTTCTGCAGTTTACACCTAATTACATTTATACACACATTTAAAGCAATGTAACAATGAACTATTTTTAATCTGAATACTATAATCCCTGTAAAACATAGTACGATGCCTAAATGCACAATGAATTGCATTCTTCACAGACTTGTCACAGGGGCCCCCAGGTAACGAAAATATTAACTTCACCTTTACCTGGAGTACGAGTAATGCACAGATCTTATTGTAAAGTATGAATGCAGATTATAAAACAGTGCAAAATAAAACATGAACATTTTGTGACATCCCTGGAATTACTGTCGTCCACAGATTACAATAATTAAATAGATAGATTTACACATGTTCTATTGTATATTAGCAAGCCTGCAACCTGTACCTCCAGCAGTCGTGAAACTACAACTTCCAACTAAAACCTGTAAATTGTGGCTCTCCAGTTTACAGATAGGATCACACAGGACGATTCATCTCTGGATTTTGTTGCAGATTTTTCTACGTTGACTTCAATGGGAGGAGGCAAAAGGTTTATCTGTAGATTTTATTTTTTTTATCTTCTCCTATTGAAATCAATGTAAAAAAATTTGCAGATGTCCCAGGTGAACGTACCCCAAGAAACCACAACTCCCAACCTTTAATCAAATCCACTTTCGCTGTTGTGAAAATCGGGCACTCACTGAGCTATTACTAAATGCTGAGAGTTGTAGCTCCACAGCAGCTGAATAACCAAGGGTTGCTTTAGCCAGACACCATGCTTTGAAATACAAAGCTGTTGCAGTTTACTACTCCTACAGAATTTTGCAGCCGTAAGGTTGTTAAAAGGAGCCCGAAAGACAAAGAGTCCCATTTTTAACCATGTCACGGACAACATTCAGGTTTACCTGTACTGGAGGAACATCCCAGGAATCACGGCATCTAGAGAGCAGCGAGCATAATCCAGCAGGAATAATGCTAATGTAGAAACACTGGATCCCTGATATATGGCATTCGGTTTACATGCTGCACAACACCTCTGTCAACAAACTATGTACAAGACTCCCCAGGGCTAAGACTGCCTCCCTGCTAGCAGTGGTGAAATGACTCCAGCAGGACGGGAGCAAGGAGGGAAGGCAATTCTGGCTGTCACCTGAGTCTAGAGAAGGAATTCTCTTCACTAAGTTCTCTCTGAACCAAAGATTTACCATTTTACTGTAAATTGCCGCTCTTGTATTGTACATAAGATAAAACTGAAAAAAGCACAAACATGGTGTTATATGATTGGTTATAAGCCATATGAACTCACTTCTTCTATTTATTAGGCCATGTTCACACGGCTTAAAATGGGCCGTATTTCGGTCCTTAATTACGCGCCGAAGTGCGCAAATTACGGGCTGAAAACGGCCCATTCATTACGGTAATTCACAGTTCTCATAGAGAACTATGGATTACGTCTCCTCTCCCTGCTCGGCGAATCCGCCGGGCGGGGAGATAAGTGACATGTGAATTACCAGCGGCGTATATGGTAATGAATGTCTATGGGCCGGCGAAGTGCCGCCCCCCGCTCACTCCCCCGCTCCTGCCCCGCCCACACGGCGTAATTGCGGGGCGTAATTACGTCCCGCAGTTAAGCCGTGTGAACATAGCCTTAGTGGGAAGTCATTTCCAAACACACAACCTGGTAGCTACTACACCCAGATTCTGGTCAAACCACCACACCTGCAGAACAGCAGCTCCTCGTTACTCCTTTCAGACTCCAACTTTAAACAAATGCAGGTATATCTTGTAGTTATAAAAGTTCCATTTATTTTCATATGAGTTCAACATGAATTTTCAGTGTGCAAAAAATATGCTACTTGCGTTAAATCATGATAGTCTGTGGAGACCATTGCATCCAAGAAATTATTATTCCTCCAGCGGCATCCACCTTTCCAAACGCCGAGTAGTGGAGAGACACAGGCAGGCGGGGACTGCATCGGATGTAATGGTCACTACGGACTATCATGATTTAACGCAGGTAGCATATTTTTTGCACAATGAATATTCAGTGGGAAGTCATACATTTCCTTTGTGCACCTTGGTTGCCAAAAGATATCACTTACAGGGATGTTCCAATCTCGCACTTTAATGGTAAACAAGCCCCCAAAAAGCTCTGCATCAGAACAGTGAGTCTGTTGCACTTGCGCACAACTTTCCATTCTGTTCTATGGCAGCTCCAAGTAAAGCCGAACACGCCGCTCCCCTGTACTCAGAACACTTAGGGTATGTTCACACGGCGTGTTGACTTCGTGTTTGTATACGCTTTAAGATATATGTTTGGATCTGTGTTTCAGACCCCAAATGGACCCAAACACGCATCTAACAATGTTCAGTGTGATTTACATTGCTTTCAATGTAAAACACGCATCGGCGTTCAGACGGGAGAATGTGGTGATCACCGATGCGTTGTTTACCTTGCGTTACTTTACAGATCCATTCAAGAGAGGATTGACATTGTTAATTTTTGATCCGGAAAGACACGCAGGTAAGGTGCCTTATTTTAGAAACTATTGGGTGCGTTTGCTTGCAGCAAAATAGCATCTAACTCGCGTATTTGCGGTGTTGGAATGCGTTTTTGGATGCATTTATGCCTGAGCACTTATTGGATGCGGTTTTTCGAGCATCCATCATGCCATTTGAAAAATACCCCTTTACAGAAAGAATGCTAGAGTTGCGCAAAGGCGGTTGACTCGTCTCTCTGTTCTGAGCTGATACTTTCGTGGGCCCAGTCCAGACTATTTTATGGAGGTTTTGTTTTCACATCAGTCACAGTTTGGTATAAATGACAAGTCATCGGTATTTTGAAGGTCTGTTTTGATGCTGGTGGTACAAAATTGTGAGAGTTTTTGTGTTATATTTTACTACTTTAAAAAAATTAAAACTTTTTAATTTTTTTAAATTTGCATTGCCATTTTCTGTGGCCAATAACGTTTTTTTTAGTTTTTTCATCTACAGACCTGAGTGAGGACTTGTTTTTTTTTGATGGGTTAAAGGAGAGTTGTTCACTACAAAGATTAGACTTTCAAATGTGCTAGGAAACCTAATGAATGCGGGGTTTTTTTAAAATATTATTTGCTTTGTTTGTGGATCTTTTTTTTTGTTAAGAGCTACAAAGTGATTTTCATCACCTCTCTGAGCTCTGCTGGTTTCAAGTGACCGACTGGTTGCTAGCGTGGTGTGTGATCTTTTTTCCTGCCTACTGTGTTCTATCTCTGATAGCGGAGATGTGTAGTTATCAACAAGGTCAGCAGTGATGACAGCTGGTGTGTTATTGATCTTTCAGACAAAAGACAGTAATTAACGTGTTTTACATTAGCTCAGAAGACTTCTTGGACCTCAGAGAAGGTAATTTATCTAAGTCTAGCATCTAATAAATCTAAGAAGAACAGAGAAATCTGAGTAATGGAGTCTGCATATATAATTACAGACAGCTTAACAGGAAGTGACAGAGCAAAAGCAGCATTATTTCATTCGATGCGATCCTATGAGAACTACTGATGATGAGACAACCCCTTTAAAGGGGCTGGTCTCCCATTCAGTTTCACACGAGCCACAGCCCAGCTATTAGACTCTACTTCTTTCTTGCAGCCCCGTCTAGCATTTAGGTGTTCTAAAGCAGGGGATTGACATTAATCAGGCTCCTCTGACTTCCTAGCTTTATTCCTGCTTACGGTGGAGAAAGAATCGGAGGATTTATTTAATAGGTGTATTACACAGGCCTACAGAGCTGAAAGCTGTATATATTGAGTTAAATGCTTAACTTGAAGAAATGATGAGATTATTGAGGAGATAATATGAGAAGCATGAGAGAGTGGTCATAATCATGAGAACATGGTGCTATGTACTTAAGTGGAAGAAATAAAATCATACTTTATCTCCGATCAAAGAAAAGAACAATGTATTGATATTTTCACATTTTTTAAAAAATCTGACATGCGACGTCACTTTATGTGGAATAACTGTTTTGAGTATTGTTAACCTTATATCTTATGATTCAGAGATTTTTTTTGCTGTGGAGGTGTGACGTCATTATGCTTTAAGAATAGAGTAATAAATTGTTAGTCATAAATCCTTGTTTACTGCGAAAAGCAGTCAAACATTTCTGCATGTAAGACAGTTATATCACACAAAATAGTTTTCTAATTAGCATCTACCATATGTCTACTTTATGTTGGCATCATTTTAACATTTTTATAACATTAGCGAGTTTATAAATTTAATAGCAATTTTTAAGGATATTGTCCTAGATTCTAACATTGCTTGAGCGCGGCTATCGTCATACACAAATACATCGACTCCATTTAGACAACTGAACCCTCTTAAAGTATACTCAAATAGCATTTAAGAAGTTAATTACCCTTCTGTACATAGGTGTTTCAACACGGAATTAAAGCCAAGTAGAGGTAATTTTTTCTATTTTTTCTGCCATATTCAATTTTATTCATATCCACTGCGTACATAGTAGGATGGAATATATGCCACTACAAATATGATTCCCACAATTCTCTCCATTTTTACACGGTATCCCATATGCTGGCTCAGTAGCGCCTATACTGAGCTCAACCACGAAAGCTCAGAATAGGCAAGAGCACCTACAATGATCATGGAGTTCGATTTTCATTAAGATTTTCTGTTGACGAGTGCCGATTGTACAGGTGCTAAAACTTAATAAACACCCCTAAAAGAAGCATATTTTGGAAGCTTCACCTTTTAAGGAATATATCCAGGGCTTTAGTGAGTATATTGACACAGGTGTTTCATCATTTTTTTTTTTTAACAAGTGTAGCCTAGGGATTGAGAAATGAAAATTATTTGTTTTTAATAATCTGCAGTTTTAGCTTCGATTTTTCATTTTCACAAGGAATTTCATGGAAAAGGGACCCCAAAACTACTTATACAATTTCTTCCAAGTTTGGCAATACTCTATATGTTTTTTAGCATCTGGGGACGTGAAAATGGCAAAAAAAAAAAATAATAATTCCCGTGTGGTAGGTACAATTATAATTGTATCAAGTTTATATAATCTTTAGTGCGTTTTTATGTCGCCATAGTCTGACAGCCATAACTTTTCTTTTTTTTTTCTGTATCATGGAGCTCGATTAGCGGCTTTTTCTCCCCCGCCCCCCCCCTTCTTTCTTGGGATGAGTAAACCTTTTCATTTTGGCGAGGGTTTAACAATGACGCTGTTGATTCACTTGTAACGGGGAGCGGGTGATGAACAAGGAGTACAGCACTTCTGGTAGTGTCAGATTTTTTAGTAACAAACGAATAACCATGTTAACTGTATAGAATAAGCTATGGCCTTACAGCAATACTACACAACTTGTAATTGTTTTTGTTTATGTTTTACACAATAATAACACTGTTTTTCCCTGCCATGTTGGTAATGGACTGCAGTATTTAAGGGTTAATCGTATCGTGCAAGCTCTAAGCTCGTGCCTAAACTATATTAAGGCTAATATATTGCATGAGTAGGTACCATTAATGGCTGTTATGCTAGCAGTAGTTAATGCGCCAGACTGGAAGGCTCAGTCGGCACTGGGACCACCCCTTCGGGCAATGAACTGTGATGTCTGCCCGCAATTCTTTAATTCCCTTAGGCCGTATGTTCACACGCGCTTTGTAAAATGCGGACGTATTTCTATGTCTCGTAATTACGCGCCTGGATTCGTGCGCAATTTACGGGACTGAAAAAGGGCCCATTCATTACGGTAATTCACAGTTTCAATATGAGAACTCATGGATTTCATTCACTCTCTCCACTGGCGGGGGGGGGGAGGGGAGATATAGTGAATGTGAATTACCAGCTGGCGTATACCCACTTGCTGGTAATGGAAATGTCTATGGGGGGCCGGCTGAACGTGCTGCCCCCGTTCCTCCTGCCGGTCCTCCCGAGCACACGGCATAATTGCGGGGTAATTACGCCTCCGCGTATTAAGCGTTGTGACATGCATCTAATGCGTTTAGACCAAGCATCTGAAGGGGTTTCTAAATATGAAATTGTAGCCATCTACTGTTTTATGGTTTGCTTAGCGGTATGTCCCGGCTGTCATTAACAGCCATTATCTGCCGCTTATGAAATGGAGCGGGTTCAGTGAGTGAGCCTGCTTCTATCTTCTTAACCGAGCCTAAATGATAAACTTAACTGTATGTAGTATGTCGATAAGGGGTTACATTTCAAGGGCCTAAGGATTTATGAGATTTTAAATTACATACAAGAACGTTAGAAAGTTCTGAGTATTGCAGGCATAATATGTGCCGTCTGAAAGCAGCCTCAGGGTAATGTCACAGGTTACAGTTTTGCAAAAAACACTTTTGCAGATGTTACACACAGCGTTTTGTGCAAAATAATTTTTGTCGATATTATTAAAGATTTTTTAGGATTTATTTCTGTGCTATGGAGTCACGTGTAAATTTTGAAATATAAGTAGGAGTCTCTGGCTGCCTGATTTTATGGCTCAGTGGTGTTTGTTTCCTAAATTTGCATGACAATGACATGTTTATTCGTGATATATTTTCATGTATTTAAAGCCAGAAAAGAACATTGATTGGTTCTGGACTTAGGTTGTACAGTCTTTATGAGCAATTAGTTTTTATAATTAGTTTATCAAAGGTGTTGTTGATTGTGAGAGGAATCATTGCCAGGATCCTCCCTGGTGTTATTGCCAAAAGAAGCAGTGGCACATGTTCACTGAATGAAGCCATCATCCTATTGAAAATCAACTATGACTTCAATGAGTGGACTCGGCAGCGCACCTATGACTCTAGAGGTGCTGCAGATTTTGTGCCCGTCTGCTAATTTGTCTTTGGGATATTAAGGCCTAGTGTCACATGTATATGCATTTTATTATGTTTTTTTTTTTTGTCTTTTTTCAAATTAGCTGGCGTGAATAATTTACAGGAGAAATATTATGATTCACTACAGATGTTGCTTTTTAATTTGTAGCAGTTTTTTTCACTTTGATTGCATTTTTTTGGTCATTTGCAGTTTTTTAAACGTGCAGCTATGCATCCGCCAGGATATTGCCAATTTTGTAGGCGAGTGTATGTGTATCTTTTCTCTTCCCATAGACATCTATTGTTTGGGGTATTTTTCGGAAACAAAAAAACGTATGCATGTTTTGCCTTTTATGCATTTTTGGTAGCCCTTTTCCACTTTACAAATCATGCTGATCAGGAAAAGAAATTGCTGATTGAAAATGCCACATACTCAATACACACTGCTCCGGCCCTCATTTATGAAACCTGTCTGATATGGACGCTTTATTTTAAGCACCAAAATCAGCGTCCAATACTCTCCTGAAAACCACTTCATATTTTGCATTTTTCAGACAAGTTTTTGAAGGGGATTTGATGAGGTTTTTGAGACATTTAGAAAAAAAAGATGTTTTCCCCCCCCCCCCCCCCGTGCCCACAACATTATAAAAGTGATAAAGCCACACGAACACCGCCCTTTTCCCATTTACAAACGGCAAACACCCAAAAAATATAAAAAAAATAACTAAAGTACACATATTGGGTATCATCCGATGCCTAAAGACCTACAACAAATACTGTCTGTTAATTAACCTGCTTGGTTGAATTGACGCAGTAGGAAAACCAAAAAAAAACAGGTTATGTTTTTCAAGTTCATTCAGCAGTAGATAAAATGAAAATAAAAGCCCAATCAAAACTGTAGAAAAAAGTTGGCTGCAATAAAAAGTCAGTGTCAACCTCACAAAAAAAACCTTAACAGCTCTGTTATACGCGAAAAATAACAATGTTATGGCCATTAGCATTGATAAGCGAGTGACAAATATTGTTTTAAATATAAAAAACAATTTTTTTTAAAAGCGCAGTTCAACAAAAAAAAGTATATAATGAGTTTCGACGGTGATAATCATATCCGAGCCACAGAGTAAAACTACTGGTCATATAAAAGCTGAATGCTCTGAGCGCTGTTAAAAAAACAATAAAAAACAACTACTAGGGATTGCAGTTATTTTCCTTCATCCTAGCCTGTCAAAAACGGAATTTAAGGTTTTTACTACGGTGCGTTTTTTTGGTAGCGAGTATTTGCCGACTGCGTTTTTTGGAATGCGTCTTTTTTGTGTATGCTTTTGCCAACAATGTATTATAATTAATTGCTGTGCCTTCTGTACATAAAAGTGCACGTCCAAAAATCGCATCAAAAACGCCACGTGTGAAATTCCTAAAAGTGATCAAAACTCAGATAATGCAAATGACACTCAATAAAAACATCAACTGGCTTCCCGCAAAAAACAAGCTCCTAACACATCTCCGTACACCAAAGAGCGAAATAAAAGGTTATGGCTTTCTCGACTTATGGTGATGCAAAAAAAACGTTGTTTTCGCTCCTGAATAGCATATGTATCACACGAAGATGTATTGCCGGCCACAATATCATATTGTGCTATTGGAGCTCCGACAACGCACTGATCAGACGCCGTATCTCCGAGGCGCAGGAGGGGCCTGGCACGCCGGCATGTCACTTCATACTCATGCGGGTGATACAATACGATCGTATTGTGGACGAGCTTGGATGGAAAGAGAGGAAGCGTAATCCATAAGTTCTTATGAGAACTATGGGGGGAGGATACCGAAATTGCGGCGGCATCTTCGTCTTGATATTAAAGCCAAATACGCGGTCGAAAAATGCGGCTCCGCAAGATACGGCCATCGTGAACGTACACTAAAAGTGTTTTTATTATACAAAAGCAGTCAAACATAAAAAAATTACAAACTTGGGGTATCTCTGCTAATGTTATCGACGCTGCCCCTTGGAATAATGCCTAGTATTTCAAGCTTATACTGACCATGTGTGAGCCGCACTCTGTACCTAGTGTAAAAAATAAAGATTCATCTTATCATGATTAGCTGTATTTTGTTCAAAAACCTTATAAAAAAGTGATCAAAAGCATAAGGTGATCCTTCAAAATGGTACCAATAAAAACGATCAAACTTCGTTCTGCCAAAAGTAGTGCCCATACTCAGCATGTATACATGAAAAAAAAAAGTTATAGCAGACTATGACACATAAAAATGCAATTTATTATTAATACAGTGTGTTTCGATTGGTGGTAAAAGTGAATAAAATATACAATAATTGTATATCATTAGTAATCTGACTACCAAACCCACATATAAAATGATTCTGTCATTGTTCAGCTGCCGGGTGAACGCTGTAAACATTAGAAAACCCAAAAAAACAATGCGGGACTGCGTTTCTACCGCCCCCCCCCATTTCTTGCCAAGCTTAAAAAATATGGACGAACACTTGTGCGGACCATAAGGGTTTGGGGCCGCATTCGCACGTATTTTGACGGTGTATAGCCGCTCTAATACGATGCGGACATGTATATGCCCTCAATATTACAGTATAGTCAAGTTTCTCGATAGAGAACTAGTGGATTACGCACTCTTCTCCGCTTGTACAAAAAGATGGTCATTGTAGCTCCACGGGACGAATAAAATGAATGCATGTCTAAGGGGTCGGCGGTTGGGATGCGCGCAACCTCCCCTCCCCTCCCCCGCTGTTTGACTGGTAGTATGCGGGTTCCGATCAGTGCGTATATGCGAACACACGGCCTTAATTGCGCGTGGCGCTATTGTACGCGCCGCAATTTTAATCCTTTGCTAACTTACACTAATGCCAAATATAGCCACTTGATGAGATCCCTGAATAGGACGATTTCTGGAAGCGTTGTCACTGTTTTGTTGGTACTTAGAGGTTTTGCAAATACGAGGACACAGGATACACACAAACATCTGCCTTTCCCAACAAGCAAACGGCGCTCCTCTTTGGTTACGCCAACAGCCATGATGACCCAAACAAGCGAGTTTCGACACCCATATATAGGGTATTGGTTGAAATTCGAATAATTGACATAACAAAATTTGGTGGGCTTTTTTTTTACAGGATTCCTCTGTAAAATTGGAACATGTTTCAGTGTAATAATTGTAGTAAAATATTTTTTTTTCCATTTTCACGCCTTAATGCTAGAAAACTCACTGTGGGTCAATATACTCATGATACCTTGGATATATACTCAAAGTATGTATGTTTCCAAGTAATCGCGAGGTTCTTTTGTTAGAAGGGGTGCTTTATAAGTTTTGAGCAACCCCAGCGGTGTCCGCCCCAAACCTGAAATGGCGCCTAAATAAAATGTAATGAATATATGATGACTCCCAGAGTTTCCGGTAGGGTTCTCTCCTACTCTGTGCTGGTTGTAGTTTGAGTCGAATGTGCCACTTAGGGACACATATGGGATATCTCTAAAAACGAAACTAAAACAAAAAAAAAAAAAAAATATAAAAAAAAAAAAAAAAAAAGACAAAAAAAAAAAAAAAAAAAAAAAAAAAAAATAAAAAAAAAAAAAAAAAAAAAAAAATAAGGAAAAAAACATGGAAATAAGGAAAAAAAAATAAGAAATAAAAAAAAAAAAAAAAAAACAAAAATACAACAAAAAAAAAAAAAAAAAAAAAAAAAAAAAAAAAAAAAAAAATTTCTAAATAATGAAAAAAGGCAGAATACTGCGGGAATGATGTTGAGTTTCATTTCCCTTGAGTCACATCTCAAGTAAATCAAGATGATACAAGTTTTAACATCTGCAAAAAAAAGTGAAATTTTAACCTCCACTTTGCTTTTAATTTCTGTGAAATACCTGATGGCGGTTAAAAAGCGTCCCAAAAACGGCTTTTATAAATATTTAAATGAGGTACAGTTTCTTAGATGAGTAGGTCATGATGGCGGGTATCTAACAAAAGGGGTCCCTCAAAGAAGTCATGAACTGGAGAGGGCGCACGTCCATTAGGAAAAATCTATGTTGCAAATTACTTTCTTGCAAAATGTGGAAACATGATAGTAAATTTCTAAGCCCCTAACTGGCAGTAAAAAAATATGGTCAACTACAGTAGAGGTATGACAGATGGATAGTTTTATTACTATTTTGTGTGGAATAACGGTCTTACACACACACATTTTTGGACTTTGAAAATGAATTGTTGAGTCATGTTTCACAAGATAACAAGAAATGTTATGGACCCAAAATTTCCAGAAGTGCGAGTAGTTTTGCGTTACTGCCCTAGCTAACTAAAAGTACAGGCAGTTTCTGGATGATGATGCACAGTCTACTGTTAAGTATCACATGACCTGCCAGTACATGATCGGGTCTCCATATATAGTATTCAAGTTATCAAGATCACCAGTGTAGGTCACGATGTACCTGTGGCGAGCAGTGAAGGAGATCCTGGTATTCAGCTGAGGTAAGCAAAATGACTGGCGATACTGATGCAGCTAGAGAGCAATTTCAAGTGAATTAAAGGTTGTAGAAAAGACAAAAAATAGATCACGTCACTTTTAAAGACCAAAATCCCCCCCCCCCCCCCAAATGCGCTTTTTTATTTAGCTACAACCCAGTGAAGTTAACTCAATTATTTTGACATACATCTGATTTTAATGTTTGCATAATTTGAAATCATGTAGTGGTCTGCAAACTGTGTTTTTCCAGCTACAGTAAGCTACACCCACCAGCATGTCTTGACTGCCATGTTGGGAGTTGTAGTTTCCACACAGCTGGAGAAACACAGGTTTGAGATTTCTATGCACCTTCAACGTAGATCTTTGATTTCAGATTAACAACATGTGGTAACATTGTTTTGGTGATAATATCTCATGTAATAACCTTCAGAGATCTGCATGTCATGATGCCATAGTACAACAGTTCACAACATTTTATTTTAACTCGTCCTGGGTTTAGTACAATATCACTTACTCTAATACTATGTTTGTTCAGTGCTTCCTTATGTAAAAATAAATGCAAGCGAGCCGAAGATGGCTAATAAAGATTATAATCGTATTGAAAATGAGATCATAGGTATCACATGCCAAACGCCACAACCCCCTTGTATTCATACAATAACCCAATATAACCTGAAGCATTCTGAGATTCAACTTCTCAGACTTGGAGATGGTTGTGATCAAATTACAGGCTTATCGTAGATCACTGACTTTTTAACATTTACTACTGCTTGATACATACAGTAATCACAGGCTCAATGTGTTACTATGTTAGACGAGTAAACCACGCAAAGTAAGAGTGTAAGAATTGCGTTGTGTATTACCTGAAAATATGAATTGTGCACCGTTTACAGAGACACATTCCATGTATGTGCTGGAACCCACAACACTCTTACTAGGTTGCTTTCAACGACTTCTTTCTAGTCTTACAATGAGGAGAAGTGTTGTTTAACTCTTTTAAGTATGTGGACGAAGTCTATGGCGTGTGATTCACACAACACTAGTTTTGTGGAAAATCTTTGGTTGTGGAAATCCTACACCAAAGTACACCCCCACAAACAAGATTACCATCAAAATTTGCTATTCAATGTTCTGATGCATTTTATTGAGAATTCACAAGTCCATCCTATTCCGATAGTATCACAGATCTAAATTAAATGGTACGCATTCTGGGAGGAAGCGCCTCAAAATATGGTCATAATTTGCGTAGAATGATACAAGGGTTTCGGGCCGAGCTGCCTGGACGGGTGGTGATGGGGAGCGAAAGTACGGGTTTCATATTTTCTATTTAAGCCACAGTGCAGATAGTGAGTAAGCGAAGGATTTTGATAAGTCTTCGGAAAATCCTTTTATCCTTTGAATGTGGTCATGTCGTTCTCTTTTATGGGCGGATCATCAGGTGGATACTATTATTTTGCTGATTAACTATGATTTGAGAGGATAATAAAGAACATTTCCGAGGATTACTAGATATTGCCCCCCCTTACAAAAAAGTTCCAAAACTACTGTCTGTTCTATGTGCACACGGCTCTTTTGTAGTAACGCCATGTACTATTCATATGGAACTTTTTAGTTGAATGATGCGCGTATGGTTTTGTGGCATTTTCTTATTGTCACACTAGTGATCTTCATTTATTGATTATTAACACATTGCACTCCCCGATACTATTATGTCCTGTATGCAACCACTTCTGTGATCTGGTACTATTGGATAACGAGTATATGGATGTAAATACACTTGTACTGTGATTCTATCTAAGGATGATCATCTTAGGTTAGATGGTAACTAATATGGATTGTAATACACTTGTACTATATTATACCTGGATGATCACTGCGTATGATGAGGACTACACTATATGGGATTGTAAGTACATTGTTGTAAGGACCAGTAGGGTACACACGAAGAAGACACAGACAGATGAGGCGCTGGACGCTCGCTGTGTATTCCCAACCCTGTCTCCGCTGCCTTTTGGTGTAGCGTACCGACTTCTTTAAAAAGGTAGGCCCCAACCAAGAGAATGAAACTACACTCAAATGAATATGTAGAGGAACACAATGACACAGACAAACAAATACAAAACACAATAAGGGAACGTCAGACAAGCAAGCGCGTTGGCTCAGCATGAGGGCAGCAGCAGATACAAATCGGGAGAACAGAGAAAAAACGTATTAAGAGAGCCAGGTTCTGGTAACTGTAGGCGCAATTGCAATACAAAATCAGGAAGGGCAGAATAGTCATGAGCAAGCAGCAGTCGATGGAACAGAGCGAAACCAGAAATCCAAAATAGAGGAAGCAACCAAAATCGTATATTTATGATAAGGAAGAGACACAATATAAAGGCACAGGGAGCAGTAATGGGCATCCAATATACAGAAATATCCGCTCCACTTAATATCAGGAATCACAGACACCGATACAGTCCTCACTCTGCCCAATCTTCTCTCCCACTTCTCGTGGTCCCAGACCAGCTGTCAAAACGTTTACATGAAACTCTCACAACTACTGGACATGTTTGGCCAACTCACACACCGCACCACAGAGGTTCAGACGCGCAGCCTTTGCCACACTACCTCAGACTGTTTTTTACAGCGATGTTCCAGGTGTGCTGAGACGGTGTGGAGAAAGTTCAAGCTACTGCAGACTTTCCTCACTTACAAATCTCACGATGCCCTCAGGATTATCACATGCCTTTCATGCGCCACACAACATATGTTCACTCCTCATCTCCACACTAAGAACAACCAAAAACGCTCTTTGAAACCTTCACTACCTCATATAGGCCCTAAAGCCTCAGGCTTCTGCGTCACTGAACACTCCTGATGCTGAAGACCATGGAACTCATTCCAAAAGCAAAATTGAAAATATCGGGCCCTAACATATTCTCAGAGTCCAAATAATATCATCCTGTCCCTCCCCGCACGTCCGTTCTAAAATCCTACTCGACAGCCCTTGACCCGACGAACAGAGGGAATGAAAGTGTCCAGGTTCTCCTGTTGCTGTCGTCCCACACCTTGCATTCTACTGACCCATTCATCCCACTCGTGTCACAGTACTATTGATTTCTTCCTAGCGTCCTCTCTCACACTTACTGCTATCTGGTAACCTTCTCTCTCCACTGGGGATCATTTCGCATCTTCTATCAAAAAGCCATCATAACCCCTTTACTAAAAACGCCCTCTGACCGACTCCGTCCTGTGCTGATAACTAACGACAGTCTCTAACTGCCCTTCTATCTCTAAAACTCCTGGAACGCTTAGTTTATACTCTCGATATCCGCTATCTCCTTGTCCTAACTGCTTCCTTCTTGACCGCTGCAATCAGGTGTCACGACCCCCTACATCCACGGGAAAAACTGATTAGTTAAAGCTCAAATGACTTCTAACAGCAAAACATCTCAGGGTAATACTATTGTTGCTTCTCTGTGGATCTGCTCTGCTAGCATTTGACACTGTGGAATCACCAACTTCTCCGTCAGGCCATGCCTCAAGCCCATTGCGCCTCCAGGACACGCTCTCGACTTGGTTCTAGTCCTACCTCTACTGAGCTCTTTCAGTGTCTGTTTTTGGTTCCACCTTCATTCCTCTTCCTCTCTGTGTTGCGAGTAAGTCTATCTCAGGGGTATCAGTTCTAGGTCCTGACTCTTCGCTTTTCTGTGTACACATGCCCCATTAGGATAAACTATCGAAGTAGATTTGGTTTCCTAGTCGGACCATCGTCTATGCGTGAGGGATATGACACCCATTATACACCTCTCCCGTGACATACTCCAGCTTGCTACAAAACGACGCATGTGGACTGTTGATGCCGTGTCTTCTGAATATGTCCCTCTCTCCATCTGAAAAAACTAAAATCTCACTCAAGACTGTGGATGAATTCTTGTCTTTCCGCCATTTACTAACAACCCCCCCCACCTGCTATTTCTTGTTTTGTATGTGGGTCACCACATTTCTCTAGGCAGCAGGCTCGCTTGTTCTAGGGGTTTTATTGGATTCTTAGATCTGACCTTCTCCCGCCATATATCCAAATCCTTGCCCTGCTCATGTCACCTGCACCTCAAGAATTACTCCAAAATCTGCTCATTTATGCTCACTGTGGAAACGACTCAACTGCTCATTATGCATCTTATTCTTTCTCGTCTTATGACTATGCAATTCCTGCTTATCGGTCTCCCTTCTGCAAATTACACCCTCTCCAATTGTCCAGAATGCAGCAGCCAGGCTTGTCTGTCTCTCAGCGCTTATACTGATGCCTCTACCCTGTGTCCAGTCACTGCCACTGTGGGTATGCCCATCCAGTACAGAGTACACTTATAACCAGCATTACCATTAAGCTTACAGCACGACTGCTGCCTTCTACATTATCTCCCTCAGTCATTGTTCTACCGCTCTACCCGTGTCTTTCTTGGCTGGATGATATAGACTACCATTCCTAATCATATCCGAACCTCCATACTCCGGCTACAAGATTTCAAGTGCGGCCACCGATTCTCTGGAATATGCTACCGCTGGGCCGATAGGCACATTAATACCTCACAGTTTAAGAGGGCCCTGTCCTGCAAAATACATCTTTCGTGTGGCTCACAAGACATCTAACTGTATCGACAACATCTGTCACTCCTGCTTGGGCATCACAGGACTTTTATCAGTGTATTATAGGATTTAGAATATCTACCTCAATAAACAGTAATTTGGGTTGGAGGTGCGCAGGTTTCATCCATTTTTCATGTAAACAACCCCCTATCTTATGTAATCATGACGGTACATTGTAAATTGGCACTTCTTACCGTTATGTGCACCCATACATTCTAAATAGATTGTAAGCTTCGACGAGCAGGCCCTACCCTGCTGTTCCATTTGTAAGTAATTTTAATGTGAAATGATGTATGTTTTACTTGGATTTTGTAAAGTGGTCTGCGGAAATATGTTGGCGCTATAGAAATAAAGATTGATTATTATTATTATTAATTTATCATTATTATATATTATTCATTTATTATCCCATTAAATAGGCGAACTGGTGTATAGTTGTTGTAACTATGATAGGAGGGTGGATAGGTGGAAATAACACTCAGACGGATAGTGAAACAAAGTGTCAATAAAGAGGAACACAGTTAACTAAAAGCGTGGCTGGAGGATTGCTGGGCCCATGCGTGCGTTTTTTGGGACATGTAATCAATTACCGAAGCAGGGAAGAAAAGATCAGTTCACACATGCGCTACCAAAGAATCATCACAAAGCATTATTTCAAAAACACGGCTTCGTCGCAACGGCCGTGGCGGGCGACAGAACTCGAAGTGAGTGGGTCTGTTGCGTAATGATTTATTACAACTGTGTATAATATTTATACCTGGATGATCACTGGTACTGATGGTACACTATATGGATTGTAATACACTTGTACTATATTATACCTGGATGATCACTGGTACTGATGCGAATACATGATGAGTACATATATGGATTGTAATACACTACCGTTGACTTATATTTATACCTAGGATGATACTTGGTGGGTCGTATTGACTGGCTGTAACTATATGAGTTGCATATACACTTTTGCCTTAATTACCCCTTAGGGAACATAGGAAGCACTACTGCACAGAGATTTGAAATTCTATTTTAACAAATAGTTTATAACTACAATCTTACCATATGTTTACTGTAATCTAGGCATCATTTTTTGTACTTTCTTTTTAATATTTTTAAAGAAATAAGTAGCTTATAAATTTAGTAGTAGATTTATACCCCCATTTTTTAAGAAACTTTGCTATCATAGTTATTTTAGGACCATGTCCGAGTTTGATGTGGCTTTGAGATCTTGGTATGTATATGATATTTCATAGAAATTATGGGAAAGTTCAGAGAGCTAAAATGTAATTTTTTTCCAGATTTTCTTTTTTTTTATCCAGTATTTCATGGAAAAAGGTAGAATGATAAATAGAGATGGAGCCGTAATTTCTTAAATTTGATTCGGTGAATTTTCCGACTAAATTTGTATCGCTTGTGGAATTCTTTGCAGACGAGAATGCGTTTAAAAATACAGCTTATATTCCAGGTGCCAAGAGCATAGCCTAGGGGTGCTGTAGAACGTGAGTGCATGCGTGTAAATATGCAGAGGGAGTGGTTTGCGTCATTATACAATGTTGGGGAGCTTTAGTATGACACGCAGAATTGACAAATGCCCGCGCCGTCTCTTAGATCGCCTTACACTATAAAATTCCTGGACTTAAGATGTGCCGAAAATGACCAAAAATTGAAGTGGAATGTAGCCTGATTAAAAGTCATGTCAGCGAAAAGCTGGAAAAAACAAGCTGAGGTCTGATGTGTGCGACCCCCCTCGCGTTCGTTGGCAACATCAGTGACACGAGTGATGTAGGTTATGGCAGCAGCACTCCGAAGCATTGAGGTCAAGACAGTGTCACAGTTGACATTCTGGACTGATGGTGGCAAAAAACAGGAGTATGCACAGAAGTGGCACAATGCACACAGTGTGGAGCACGTCGCGGCACACAGCAGTATGAGGTCAGACAGCTGGCACAATGACATTCTGGAGAGGCTAGCAAAAAGGAGTAGGCCACAGCAGTGCAAGATGAACTGGTGTGGAGGTTTATGGCAGCAGCCACAGCAGCAGCTAGCGATTGAGTGTCATAGAGTGGTACAAATGACAGAGTGTTGGCGGTGTTGTGGATACAAGTCCAGATGCCGCTAAAGATGCGTGCGTAGGCAAGATGGAGAAAGAACTGCAGAGATGTGTCGGCATCAGGCGGGGTTGGCGGCACTCAGAAGTATGTGGCTGCGGCAGTAGTTTTGGAGAACCCAGACTAATTTCTAAAGTTTGGGTGAAGGAGCCCCCCCGAAAATAAAACAAAAATCACAAACAATTAAGACGGCATGGCTGATGTAATTCCTGACGCCTGAAGGCATTGGTTGTTGTATGATGTAGAAATCTAGGGCTCGATCCACCGCCTGGGATTGCATACCATTCACAAATAGGTCAGTGCGTTACCACTATTTCCCGTGGTGGAAAGCGGGCGGTTCTCCTGTAGGGGTAACGAATTTACCGGCCCTTGCGCATTGAAACCCTGCTGCTGATGCCAAACTACTGGCCAGGCAGGAAACAGCTTCTCCACTGCAAACTGGGCAAGTTGTGGCCACACATCAGTTTGGTGCCCAGTAAGTCCAGCGGATCTTTTAACTGAGGTGCAAAGTGCTGTCCAAGTAGGTCACCACCTGTTGGTTCAGGGTCTGCTCCAGGTCCTGCTGCTGCTGCTGGCGACTGCTCTTCTCACTAGGCGGGTGAAGGAAGTTGCTCATCAGTGACTCCAGAATTCGGTTGCTGCTGATGGAGCTGCTCCTACCCCCCCAGCAGCCGTGGCAGTAGTACGTGAGCGCTGAAGAACCCCCCGGTCAGACCTGTCAGAGGAGGGACGATGCCGCACATAGGCAGCAGCCAACTGACTACGGAGGTTTTTCCCTAATTATTTGAGT
The DNA here is from genome assembly GCA_025379985.1 of Phyllomedusa bahiana. NCBI lineage: Eukaryota > Metazoa > Chordata > Amphibia > Anura > Hylidae > Phyllomedusa > Phyllomedusa bahiana. The sequence goes on from JAODAL010019595.1 coordinate 62,787, forward strand.
TTTGTCCTCCCTCTCAGCAGCTGGGAAAAAGCTCCCATTTTGGGACCGGTTTAGCGAGGGTCCAATAGAGAGCCAAAAAGTCATCCCTCTGCCGATGCTGACTATTCGGCTGTCACTAGCCAGGCAAATCAGCATGCTGCGGGCCATCTGCACAAGTGACTCCGAGGGGCTCCCTGCCTCCACTCCACTGTATACTGCCACGGTTGCTTGGGGGTCATCTCCCTCGTTTTCCCTTTCATCTCCATCTACCTCCTCCAGCTGCTCCTGCTCCTCCTCTCTTGTTACCTGGATAGAAAACCCACTAATTTCACCAGACAATGCTTTGCTCCCAATGTCCTCAGGGTGGCTGCAAGTTTGTAGTCCCCCACATCTCCATCCCTGCCCAGACAGATTTTTCAGCATCTGTTCCAGACATGAAGCAGTGGAATGACGTTATTCATCCGTAGTCCTGCGACTGACAAATAATGTTGCCTCCTCGAATGGCCTGAACAACCGGCAGGGGTCACACCCGAGCTGCCACTGGCTGACATCAAAGTTACACAGGGGAGTACTCCTGTCTGCCTGGATCATCAAAAAATCATTAATGGCCTTTCTCTGTTCATACAGTCGGTCCACCATGTCAGGTGGATTTCCAACGGGTGGAACATCGCATATCAGAGTGTGTTGGGGGAGGCCGTTCTGCCGCTGCAACTCGAGGAGGGTGTTCCTGCCTTTGTAGAATGGATGAAGTGCATGCACAGTTTCTGGCCATTTTCAGAATCTTCTAAAGATCGGTGGAAGACTTCAGGAACCTTTTCACAACCAGATTGAACACGTGCCCCATGCAGGGTGCATGGACTATCCCTCTCGGTAGCAGCGCGGACACCATGTTCCTTTCCATTGTCCGTCACCATGGTTCCGATTTCCCAGTTGGCGCGGAGAAAGCCACACATCGATTTCTTGCTGCATGACGCGAGCAGTTCTCCCCTGTGTGACTTCATTCGCCCAGGCAAGCCAGGTGTAGAACTGCGTGACACCGCGTGCCCTACACATGTGGTAATGTTGGAGCATACTTGTGGAGGCTGAGATGGTGATGGTGGTGGGTGGTGGAGGGGGGAGGGAGGAGGGGGACATTAGTGCAGGAGCCGCAGTTTGACAACGTGGAGGAAAAAAGCGCCGTCTCCTGTCCAAGTTGTTGGTGTGCCTGGGCAGGAAAAGCACATTACCCAGTGGACATGTACTGGCCCCGACCCTAGTTACAGCTCCAGACGTCCGCGCTGCCGTGCACCTTGAAACAAACCGATAAGCTCAAGGACTGGCCCACCTTCTGTTTAACATATTTATGAAGTGCTGGTTACTGCCTTTTTGGAAAAGAAATTACGGCTTGGAACTCCCCCATCTCGGCTCGGCACAAGCCATTAGTTCTCTGAACGGTGCAGATCCACCATTTGGAAAGGGGGGAGGGACTGCAGTACCAACAACTTGGGCAGGAGAACGGTCAGCCCTTTGGATGGTTGGACGCATACTGTTGTCTTTCAATCGCTTTGCTGAACGAGCTGCTGGTGCCATGAGTAGCGAGGAGCAGGAGCAATCTGGACTGGGGGATGATGTCAAAGAGAAACAGCTCCCTTCTGCAGAAGGTGGTTTGGGGCCCTTGACTGGCTGCAATGGCATGCGTGCCACTGGCCGCTGCTGCTGCTGTTTGCTGCGGCGGCAGGATGGACCACCACATCTGAGCCACGTTTCTCCAGGCCACCGGATGTGACGCTGCATTGTGTTGACGCAGGGCCGTGGTGCCAACGTTAGCTCCCTGGCCACGTTTCACTTTCTGCCTACAGATTCTACATATACCCATATTCGGCTCCTCCTGTGTCTTAGCAAAGAACTGCCACACCGCTGAGTATCTGAGTTTACCGCCAACGCTCCACACTGAGTGACTACTACCGCCGCCGCCTCGCTGAGCCCCTGTGCCGCTACTTTCTTGGACCTGCGAAGCAGGCTTTTTACCCCGTGGCTGCTTGTCTCCCGACCTCACACTGCTGCTACCCTGCTGACTCACAGCCACATAACCCACTTACTGGTTGCGCTGCTGCCTGAGGCGCAAGCTGACGCCCTCTTCTCCTGACGATGATGAAGCCCTTGCCTCACCCGGCTCCCAAGTGCGGTCGGCTACATCATCATCTATTTGTGTTTCATCGTCACTGCTGTCTTCATCACCGGTCTTGGTATGCAGAGGCTGACCGCTCACAACATGACCTCCCATGCCACTCTCCACATCTATACTTTGCCGCCTACTGCAAGAAGCAGGGGATATTGGCCCCATTTCTTCGCTGCCAAGTAGCTGCTGACTGCCCTCCTCAAATTGTTCATCCTCGCTATATAGTGGCGCTGAGCCCAGACCACATAGTAGATCTCTGGCTGAGGGAACCGGATGGGACAGAGGCGGGTTGAGGACAGGTGAGGGCCGCTGACCCGCTCCCGGGCCATGCCAACTAAGGGATCTGTCTGACGTTCCCCCCGACTCTTGGCTGGGGTTGTCAGATTTCATCTGGGAGGAAGTGGATGACCTAATCAACCAATCGAGAACCATTGGGTTGCTAGTCAGTACACGGCCGCTAGATGACAGCGGCAGTTGTGGCCTCACCGAGTGACCCCTACTGCGACGTCCTCTTGCTGTGCTGCGACCTGGGCCTGGAATGTTAGTGCCTCTGCCACTCGCAGGTGAAGAGCCTGCCACCTCTCTGTCTGACATACTGTTTGTTCTAAAATGTACAGACACTGTTTGATGAAGATATCTGTATATGATAAATACACACTTTGTATCTGACTCCAAATGAACCCAGTAACAAGCTTGGGTAACCCTTGGATATAAATTGCACTCCATAAATGGGCAGAAAAATGTACTTGTATGTGCCGTTTAAAAACACTGTGTATTTTACTGAATGGCGATGAAAAAGAACGTTTCTTTTAGTGACCACAACAGCAGCAAAAGAAATATGCTGCCAACAATTACCAGCTTTGTAGCGTGTTAAAATGGCGTGTTTTTTACGGTACAGAAGAACAGAAAAACTTGTAATTAACTTTCGGTTATGAATTGTGCTACAGGCAAAATTTCTTCTTTGGAGGTGTAAAAAAAGTTTCTTTTAGTGACCACAACAGCAGAACAACGCTTAATTAACCCCTGGATGTAAATTGTGCAAAAGAAATGAGCAACCAAAAATTAAGTGGTATTTGGATTGTAAAAACGCTGTTTCTTTAAACGAAAACAACAGGAACAGGCTTAGATAACCCTTGGATATTCAATGTGCTGTGAGCAGATAGCATTAAAATGTATATGCAGTTGCATTGGACGCACACTGGACTTCAGATCCAATACCCCACAAAATCAGAAATAGAACGTAAGAGAAGCAGTCTCTGAGACAAGCTGTGACCCCTCCCCCCCCATAAATTGCTGTATAAAAGTGAGTTCTTTAGTTTGAGATATCATAAGCAGCCACGGCAGCACCTTCCCTAATCAGTACAGTGAGAGCGGTATGAGCTCCCAGCATCGCGCCCGGACTTATATAGTGTGGTGACGTCACAGAATCCCGCCGGTCTCTGATTGGCTTCTCTTTGCACATGTCATGCAGGCTATGCCTTCTTCCTCCCAGAGTTTCTTTGCCCCATGTAACGCCATGTGCTCGCAGCCATTTTATCAATCAAAAGCACACATTTTTCGTTCACGCGAATACCCCAAATTTTCGACTTCTTTCAAAACCCAAAAAGGGTTTTTCCTGAAATTCTAATGAATTCCATTCGTTAGAATCAATCTCAAAAGAAAAACATGGTGTGGCCGGGGAAACCTTAGGCGGTCCGCATGGTCCCTGCCACAGATGGCGTTACGTTAGGGGACCTGGGAGAAATGCCACCCAGGGCATGGTCTCGGTGGGGGAAGCCAGGTGTTGTCATCAGCAACTTATGTTTGACATTTATAGTATATGGCTTAGTCCATATTTGGGTTGGGTTTTCCGGCCCCAGCTACAGTTGGGTGGGTGGCTGTTTCCCTTATTTTTGTTCCCCCACGTTCCCGTTCCGGGATTTACCCCGCCCCATAAAAACCTGGTACTCGGGTTATCTGGGGGGTGGTTGCTTTTGCAAGTGGAGCACAGTGGGGCCAAGGTGAAGGGCTCTTTCCCCCAGAGGGGGAAGAAGCCAGGACCCAGGGGGCGGGGAAAATGAGAGATTTTATTGTGGGGACTGGAATTAGGCCAGCCACATGGGAGAAAGGGGTTTTTTACACCCGTTTAGTCAGTGGCCCAAATCCCAAAGGGGTTTTCTTTATGTTTGTTTGCTGTACGTTTTTTCCGGAGCCGAATAAAGCTGGTGCGGGCCAGTTAAAAGGACGCCTGGTTTTGGGAGTCTATACCCGAGTGCAACCCCTTTAACCCAAAAAAAGGGGGACCCCAGAGTGAATCCCCCGGGTCAAGCCAAGATGGCGGCCAAAAATGAATGTGAGTGGACCTTAAAAAGGAAAACAATTCAATATTATTCCCTGATTCCCCTTTTTTGAGATACCCCCATATGTGGCCCTGGTGCGACAGTTGACCATAAACCTCAGAGTAGGAGGAGCACCTACAGGACTTTAGGGTCTCATTTTAATTATGATTTACTTTACGCATCATTTCATTTGCAGACACCCTAAGGTGGTAAAATGTAATAGACACCCCTAAAAATACTCCATATTGGAAACTGCTTCCCTTAAGGAATATACCAGGGGTTATGTGAGTATTTTGAACCAGGGTTTTTTTCACAAATTTTTTTAAAATTTAGGCTGTAAAAACGAAAATGCATTTTTTTCCAACAATTTGCATTTTTTGGGCAAAAAATTTTTATTTTCACAAGAAAATCCGGGAAAAAAAAAGTTTTCCCAATATGTAGGGCAATTTCTTCAAGTTCGGCAATCCCTTTTAGCAGGTGTAACTGTGTTTGGGGCGCCCCATGGCAGGGCATTACACGGGAGGGAGAGTTTTGGGGCTTTTGGAACTCAATTTTTGTGGACGCATGTACATTTTATAAGCCCCCCAAAGTACCAAACAGGTGAAACCTTCCAGAACTCCCCTATTTGGGATTCAAAACCCCTAAGGATCTAAAATTGGGGGTGTATTGTGCTTTTTTGGCGCACGGGTTTTCCCAAAATTTTTTAGCTTTGGGCCCATGAAAATGTAGAGGGGGAACGCAATCCCGGTATTGTTTTCTGGGGTTCATATTTACAGTGTTCACATGATAACATCTTGTGACATGATAACTTTATTATGCCGGTGAGTACAATTACAATGATGTAAATGTTAAACAATTTTTTATGTTTTATTACTTTTACACAATAGAAATGCATTTGTAAAAAATTTGGTTTTTATGTCCCTCACAGTCTACAGCCAGACTTTTTATTTTTTTACATGGAGTGATTATGGATTTTAAAATTTTGGGAAACAGTAATTTTTTTTTAATGTACCATTTTTTTTTTCCTTTTTTCAGGGTACCGGCGGAAAATGAAATGCTTTTCTTTATCAACAGGTCGTACGGTTACAGCAACCCAAATTTAATTTTTTTTTAGTTTTCCCCGCTTTTTTTTTTTTTTTTTTTTTTTTTTTTTTTTTTTTTTTTTTTTTTTTTTTTTTTTTTTTTTTTTTTTTTTTCACAAAAGAAAACTTTTTTTTAATAAAGAAAAACAGTTTGTGCTTTTTCCCAAACCAAAGCCACAACCACAGTCATAACTTTTTTATTTTTCTGTTTACAGAGCTGTGTATGGGCTTATTTTGTTGCGGGATGAGTTGACGTTTTATTAGTACCATTTGAGGGGGACAAGACTTTTTGATCACTTATAAATCTGTTTTTGGTAAGACAGGGTGAAGAAAATACTGCACTCCTGGTATTGCTTTTTTATTTTGAACAGCGCTCACCGTGCAGTGTACATAATTTTAAAATTTTTCTCCCCGAGTTGAACGATTGGGCTTTTAAAAGCTTTTTATTCCCTTGTAGTGTGCATGAAAAAGTCAAAATTTGTTTTTAGGTTTTTTTTTTCGGGATTCTCATGCGGGGGTTTAAATTATGTGACAGATTTATAGGCTATGTCGCTAAGAACGTGGCGATACCAAATATGCATTGTTGAAAGTTCAGTGTACATGTTTATTTTTATTTTTTTTTACTTTTCCCCATAGAGGACTTGAATCAGTGATCTTTAGATCTATGTTACAATATATAGCAATATTGCTATGCATTGTAACTGTAAATCACTATGCCCAACTGAGCCCTTAGGGCACAGTCAAGTGTAGTGATGTCCCAGGCAACCCAAAAGCCTTTGTTAGGCTTCCGGGTTGCTAGAAAGAGCATTGCACGCCACGATCGCATTCACTTGGGTGCTGATGCAGACAGAGGGAGTTCCCTTCCTCTGTCTTCTGCAACTAAAGGGTTAATTGTCACGTCCGGAACACTTTCCCAGCCAGGACGTATAGGTACATCCAATGTCGGGATGGGTTTATATCTGGATGATCATTGGTACTGATGGTACATTATATGGATTGTAATACTGATACTTTATTTATGTATTGTGTAACAGAGTGTCTGGACTGGTCCTGGAGGGGGTATATATCTGCCCAAGATAACTTATGTCTGCCAGGTAAACAGCAACCAGAATTAGAAATGTCAGAGATCTAAAAGATCTCTTGTTTAGGGTTTAGCAAAACCCATTCACAAGGGCTGGTTTGCCGGAGTGGGGATAGCGAGGGTGGGCCCCACTCCACCTGGACAGTCCGGGTCTTGGGCTGTCTAATTAGGCCCAGGTGGGTCCGCCTTATATAAGGCCAGAGTTGCAGACACACAGTCTCTCTCAGCCTGGGACAGGTGAACTGCTTCAAGCCTGTGGGAGCATCTATGTGTGGTAAAGTGATACTGCTGTTTATGGTGACTGGTAATAGGCCAGCACTGAGTTAGGGAGGATTTTCCTGATGTTTAGTTAGAGCCAGACAGGCATAGGATTTGTTTTGTTAGTTTTCTTTTATGTACCATCTCCTAAACAATAAAGCTGTCTGCGGGCAGTTTTAAATTAACTTCTGTTGTCATTTGGACTTCTATGCCCGCTGAGCTGTGCCCGTCTACCCAGGAGACGACCACCCCGCTATCTAATCCCTTACAATACATATTTATATATTTAATGGATATTATATCTATATGTTACATTCATTTATAGTTTTGTTCATTTACTGTACCTTTATGGTTTATACCAAGTCTTATTAGGTTGTGAACGTGATATATTTTTACCCCTGTATGTGGCATATGTATTAATAAAATTTGATGACGTCTACGTGTGATGTTCCACTGTTCCTATAGGACCTCAGTGTTTTTGCTGCATTGACATGCCCTAATATTTGTATTAGAAAGAGGGGCGAGCCACCAATAAATTGGTCAGTGTGAGGATTTACTTGCCTTTCAGACCTCACTGACTGTTTTGCATAAACAAAGCTCGGCTTTTCTGAGGTCGAATTTCAAATCCGAAGTCCAATCAAAAAACTTCAAACATGTTCTATGATCCGTCAGAAAATGGTAGATTATTGTACTGTTCTACATGGGCCGGCCGAAAACAGACGTCGTGTAGATGTAGCCTGATAGAGCTTGCTTAATTTTACCGCTTCTGTTCCCCACCTCTGCCTGTATTATCCATTATTTGATGGTCCTGGCTGCCTATAGAGGACTATTCTTCATGGGACCATGACTTGGGAACAGGCTCAGACTGGCCCCCAGAGGAGTAGGGAAAATCCCCACTGGGCCACTGGGCATGATGGTTCCTTGGGCTGCTTTTCAAAGAGAAAAGCAGGAGAAAAAAAGAGGTAGAAAGCAATAGACCGCGTGAAAGAGTCATTTATTGTATGTACAGTAGTTGTAGAGTGGGCTCCAAAAATCAACTCCACTGCTGGGCCTCAGACATCCCAGGCTGACACTGCCTGGGGATACCTCACAGCCAAATATGGTACCTAAGAGGGGGTTCATGGTAAAAATCATAATGTCCACACCCATATCACGAACAGTGAAGGGACGTTCACATGGCAGTATTTTATTTAACAATGATTAAGTGCATATAGTCATTCAGATACGTGTTTTACATACGTTTTTGCATTGCGTTACATGGATACATTCAAAGAATTGACATGTCAATTCTTGATCCATTTAACACATTGAAAGGCAATATCAACTATAGGAATACGTTTTTGCAGTCCAGAAAACTTATCCAAATACATACCACACTCAGTGGTACATTTTTGGATGTGCTTGACGCAATACGCTGTCTGCACATACGCTTACCCTGACTGTGATGTACGAGTCCTTGATCATGTAGAATGTTCTTGAAGGGGAAGTTGGTATATTCTGAATTCCACTTACCTGTCTGAGGCTGCCCTTGCCATGGCCCTTCTGGAGTTTATCTTCTCACCAGCAGTATGTGGGCACCCATCCAGGTAATGCATTCTCTTTAAAACATTTCCATGTGTGGCATATTCTCTTCTGTTATTTTTAGAAATAAAAAACTAGATTTACACGTTAGTTGCAACAATTTGTTGCACTGTTACAATAATTGACGTTGGCTCAACATATCTGTCATGCCCAACCACACATCAACATGCTAAATATCTAAAAGTGTCAACAATAACTGTGATGATTTCCATGTTTGCTCTCCTAATACACCCACAGCTGAAATGAAACCAATGCAAGCCACAGCCTGAAAATATCCATGAGCATATAAACAAGAGGGGCCTCAATCGGCAGAGTCCAAGGAGAGGATTTTAACAGATGCCAGAAATAAGAAAAACCGATGATTAAACTAAAAAA
>JAODAL010019596.1:0-71614 GCA_025379985.1 Phyllomedusa bahiana
TTTTTCGGGGGGGAAAAAGGGGTTTTTTTAAATTTTTTTTTTTTTTTTTTTAAAGCCTTAAGTTTTCGGAAAAATTTTAATTTTTTTTGAATTTTCTAAGGTTTTTTCCAAAGTTTTAAATTTTAATTCGTTTGGGGGTTTAAAAGGGGAAGAATAAAACCGGAAAAAGTGGGCGGGGATGTTTTGATGTCCCCAAACCTTTAAGTTTTTCCATTTTTTTAAAAAAACCCCGGGGTTTTTGTTAGTCTACGGGTTATTTTTAAAAAAAGGAACTTTTCTTGCCCCCTTTTAAAAAGTTTTGTTTTTTTTTTTTTTACATTTTTTTACGCCCCTTTTAAAAAAACTTTTTTTTTAAATTTTTTAAATTTGAAAATTTTTAAATTTAACCCCCCCCTTTAAATTTAATTCCCTTAAAGGGTTTTTACAAGGGGTTTAATTACCCCCCCTTATGCCGAATGAAATAAAAAAAAAAAGGGTTTTTGGGCCCCCCGGGGGAAATTGGGAATGGGGGTGGGGGTTAAAAAAAAACCCCAATTCTTTCCCGTGGTTTTTAAAAAACACTGTATATGTGATTCCCCCCACCCCTTAACCCATATTTCCGACAAAAAGAAGTTTTCATCCCGGCGCGTTTTCTGTTAATGCAAAATTTCAATAACAAAGGGAGTTTTGAGAAATGCTGTAGCTTCAGAGTTTTCACTTTTTGTAATCAAAATATATTTAAAAAATGGCCATTTTGGGGAAACCCACGTCAAATTTAACATGTGGGATTTTCTTGTTAATAATTTTTCTTACTGTATAAAGATGAACCTCAAAAGGGCCTAATAACCCTCTCAAAATGGTGGGTAGCAACAATTGCTTCTTTAGGATCTTTGCTGATATCTTTCATCTTTGGTATTATGTTAGCACAAGCCTGAATTTCCCCCAAAACCAAAAGTTTGAGTGGGGGCCCCCCAATTGAAAAATTACAAAAAATGGTTTCTGCAATTGTCACACCTTTACCTAGGAACATATCTCTCTTTTAATTTGGCCTAGCTTTTGTTAAATAAATAATGACATGATTATTTTGTTGTGTTGTTTTTCATCTAAGGTTGTACTTACATACCTTTAACACCTTTTAAGGACCAGATATTTATTGTATTATGCCAGGATTGGGAAAACCATATAATTTAAAGAGGATGTACTTTTTCTCATGATTATAGCTAGATAGGCAGATGGACAAATAGAGATTTATTACAGGGTTATACTGATCTTTATGAGGAGAGAAAAGACAAAGTCTAAAAAAATCTTTTTTCTAGGCTTGGCTCCATAATTTCTTAGCTTATTAAGAGTATCTTTTTCTATTTTAGTAGCTGTTCATACATCTCCTTGTGAATATGATATCCAATAATTTGAAGTGATTCTGTCATTAGTTCAGCACTCCATAGTGAAAATTGGTTTAGATGTCAATATAAAGTCACTGGCTTCTTGACCACCTGTACAAGCAAGTACCATATCATCTAGTGCCCTCCAGCTTTTTGTCAACTTTGCAATATATGCTGTTTTCCCACATAATCACTTGGTGCTGTGACTGAGCTGTTTGTCCTCCACACTCCTGAATACAGATGAGCTGTTCACCACTTTGCCAATTCATCATTCTGCAAATTTATTTTATTTCATATTTTTACCATTCATCTTTAATTGTTGCAAGGTAGGAATATTTTTTTAAGTGAAGGTCGGCAATGGAACTGTGATTTCTTCTGCAATTGGTTTGTTTTGTTTAATCTAAAAGGACAAAAAATAATCAGCTGATTACTTTTTTAACATATCCTTATGTATTATATTTTTAGTTGTCAGACACAGAGTGCTAAATCCTCTTAGTGGAAATACTGTAGAGTCAAAAGATACTACACTCTGGTTGCCTGCAGTCACCACGAAGAGGACCATATCACATAGTGGGGGTATTATTTGTAATGTATACAAAATATGTGGCTAAATAACCTCCAGTGGTTTCTGCAGGCAGACAAAATGTTATTTTTTAATTATTAATTTACTTGAATTTATTAATGACTTGCTTTAAGCAATTGAGTGGCTCTTTGTCACCGGACTGTGTTAGGGATGTACTGTTTTTTTTTTTTTTGTTTTTTTTTTTAAATTACTGTAAAATGAGGCAAGGGTGGGGGGAAATAGAGAACGAAAGCATACGTACTTTACAGTGCTATACTTTTGCCATTTGGTAGCACTCCATGATTCGCTGCTCTTTTTTTCATGAGCCATGTGCCATGCAACAGTAGAGATTTGCCTTACACTCAATCAACATGAAGCACAAGCATCTGCTAATGGAGGGCAACTAGCACAGAAAGTGAAGAGGGGCCGATACCAGCCTCTACAAAACAGCAGCGGCAGAGGACTAGCGGGTAGGTATGTCTTTTTTTTTTACCCCATGCTGGCTCTATTTAATGTCAGTTTTTACATACCTCCAACATGTCTCTGACATCTCTCACATTAATCTCTATCTCCAGTAGAGCTCACAAATTAAATTTCAAATTAATCTATTAATATGTTTCTTGGGTGTGAGAAGAAACTGGAGTACCTAAAGAAATTCCATACTGATTTGGAGAAAACATACAAACTCTTTGCAGACGTTGTCAATGGTTGGATTCAAGCCCAGGACCAAAGCGAGCAAATGGTGCTGCCTATTACTTGTTTTAATCACTGTATGCTTGCATTATTTAAGCAGTGTATGGTGTTATTTACTCATGTATTGTGTGACACTATTACCCAGTCATTCAACAGTATATTGCGTTTGCAGTCTTTGAAAGTGGAGGCATTGTAATAAATTTTATTAAGACAGCAATACTCCTAATGTATTAGACTGCTATCAGGGCATTATAATTTAAAGATTTACAGAAAAAATATCACAGAAAAATGGGATATTATTTACTCAAAAACACAGTATGCAGAAAAGCCATTTTGTGTTGGACACCTGAAATGTGCTGGGCAGCCCGCTAGTTTTATAATTGCATATAGATAAGACATGCATATAAGGCGTGTGAGTGGTTGTCTTACATTATTTATGCACTTGTGCAGTCTCCACTTGTCTAATATTATGGATTTTCTGCTTAATGTTGTGAACTGGGAGATGGGTGTGTGAACAACTGTATACAACTATATGCTTCAAAAGTAGGATGGTGAAGGTATGGATCAATCAACATAGATCCCCCATACATATAGTGACAGATTTCAGAATGGTGACATGAAAGAGGGAGACAGTAACATGGAGAGACCACAGTTGCTAGGCATTTCTATGAGAGAGGACACAAGACTAGTGAGTTGAGATGGTGCATACTAGAGGAAGTAAGCGCCTGTGACGATAATTGGTGTAGATCCAAACTCCTGCAACGTGAGGCGTATTGGATCTACAAGTTAGATTTGTTGGTTCCTAAAGATATGAAGGAGTCTTTTAACTTAAAATGTTACTTACAATGTTGCTGTAGATGATACATAGTATCAATCAGAAGTCACATTACATGTCTATGAACAGGTAGAAAAGAGAGCTCTTGCATCAACAGCGCATGCTCGAGAAAGAAAGTGGAGCTTCCAAAATGTCGCAACTGTAGGTTGAAGCTAGGGGGATGTGCTGGTCAACCAGAATACATCATAAATGAATGACAAGTGAATTGGGCTCATGCACTATCAGGTTTTTCTTTTATTGTTCATTTCCTCATATAAAGTGATTGTGGACTATTCTATTTGACATGAAAAAGAAATGGTATATTTAACTGACCAAGCCTAAGTGTATTTCTTGGATTATTGTGTGAAAAACAACTCATTAGTTATCTGCACTAGAGATGAGCGAGCAGTAAAAAGTTCTAGTTCGATTAGAACCTCGAACTTTAGTGTGTTTTGGTTTGATGTTCTATTCGAATTAGAACGCAAACTCGAAAAACCCGATTAAAAGTCAATGGAGAAATGATCTGGTTAATTTTATACCAATAGCAAGGTGAGAGAAGCTGTAATTACCATCCATAACACTAAATTGGATATGTGAAACAACTTAGTGAAGACAATTTGGCTCTAAGAGTGACAGAAAAAATTGAGAGGCTAAAATACTTCATACCTTTCAATGACTAACTGAAAAGATGAGGACAGCTTTCAAGCAGGGGGTTAGCTATAGGTTGGAAGCTGAGCGTTTAACTAGCTGCTATGGGGCCCTGCATCCTGAGGGGGCCCAAAATCCACTTTGACACATAGGAGATTTGGAGACCGTGTGTTTTACAATAAATTAACCCCCAAAACTGCAAAAACTGAACTTTTGGGAACTGAGTATGATATAGCAAATCAAGCACTGTGTAAAATATATAACTAACTAAGATTAGTAAGTACAGTACAGAGAGTGAGTTGAAAATGGCGTTCACAATACAATACAGTGAAATATAAATAACATGTGATTTTAGCAGCCAATGAGAGCCCTACACCTCAGCAATGCCATTTTTGACACTTCCCTTTGCTCTGCACTGATTGGATGGCCGCCAAACGTACAGAAAGGTGATCGGATGGTCGCCAAAAGTGAAACTGAAAATGGCGTGTCGAAATAGAACTAGAACTTTACTTGATTGAACAGTAAAATGTTTGGTTCGAGTTAAAAAAATTCGAGAAGTTCTAATAGAACTTAACTTTTCTAGAACAGTTCGACTAATACTAATATGAACCTGTTATATCTCTCCCAGGTTGCCTTCTATTGGGTTTAGTTTATTGTCCAGTAGTTGTTTGAGCGACTTTTTAATCGACAAAGTTGAAATCGGCAAGTTTTTATGGTTGATCGAAATTTCCAGACAAGCGATAAAGTAAGTAAAAATCTTGCATCATCTATTAAAGATCGCCCTTTTTTCGGCGCTTCCTGTAATTTTTTTGGCGGCCCAGCACATCAGATTACAGAATAGAGCAAGGGTGGATGTGTGTGCGACGTCATGAACTGGGATGTGTATGTTGCGAATGCCTGGAAAAAATCACATGACCTTCGTATTACATAGCACAGCGTTTCCTGTTCAGCCCACAGTTGTCTCTCAGCGGTCTCATAGTGATAGGACGCTGCGTTCTGCCGTGGCCAAAAGCTCACGAAATTAGTCATTTTCTGCAAAGAAACCTCTACTATTAGCTGTGATCCTTTCCAATTTAGTTTAGATTAGGATTTGATCATTTTTAATGTAGTTTAGCTAGAGAATTTTAAAGCAGAATCACCACGTAAATTCACGACGGCGGTGGGAGCGGGGGGTGGGGGGCGCGCGAACACAGACAAGCTCTATCTATAAAGAACACTGGATAAAGTTTCCACCAAGACTTTGTGTAGACATTTAGTAGAATATCTTTATTATTAACAGTTTGCTATTGAAAATATTCCTGGATATTGGGCAGGCTGAACTTATATTGGTAAAACATAATTTCCTAGTAACTGAGGTCGCTTTGTATAGCTTCAAACTCCACTTTTTATTATCAGTATACATTTTCAGATAGTGTTCCAATTTTACCATTAATACCTGTGACGGTTGATATATCAACCTTGCACTTAAATTGACAAACCAAGGCAATCTTTGTATGTCAGCACAAACCGTTTCGTTTTTCAAAAAACCGTGATTATCGTAAACGAAAACATCACAGTTTACGTGTTTTTGACTTTTTGGCCGCACCCAGCACTGTGTCATCTGACGCAGCATCTACGTAAATCTTAAAAACACGCTAATTCTATATTCACCACAGGTTAATTGAAAAGGTGCAAAAAATACAGTTTATTCTATCAAAACATAACAGTTACGTGTTTTTTGACTTTTGCGCACCAGCCGTTCATGTGACGCAGCATTCTACGTAAATCTTAAAACATCACTTCTATGATTCACCACAGGTGAATGAAGGTGCAAAAAATACCGTTTATTATATCAAAACATAACAGTACGTGTTTTTTGACTTTGCGCACGCCAGCACTGTCATTGACGCAGCATCTACGTAAATCTTAAAACAGCAATTCTATATTCACCCACAGGTGGAGATTGAAAGGTGCAAAAAAGACCGTTTATAATATCAAAACATAACAGTTTTTACTTGTTTTTTGAACTTTTGGCGCACCATCACTGTTCATTGACGCAGCATCTACGTAAATCTTAAAAACAGCAATTCTAATATTCACCACAGGTGAAATTGAAAGGTGAAAATACCCGTTTATTATATCAAAACATAAACAGTTAACGTGTTTTTTGACTTTTGTCGCACCAGCACTGATCAATTGACGCAGCATCTACTTAAATCTATTAAAACAGCAAAATTCTATATTCACACAGGTGAAATGAAAGGTGCAAAAAATACAGTTATTAATACAAAACATAAATTACGTTTTTTTTGACTTTTGCGCACCCAGCACTGTTTTCATTGACGAGCATCTACGTAAATCTTAAAACATCAATTCTATATTCAACCACAGGTGAATTGAAGTTCAAAAAATACAGTTTATTATATCAAAAACATAACTTTTACTGTTTTTGACCTTTTGCCGCACACCAGCACTGTTCATTGACTCACCTCTACGTAAATCTTAAAACAGCAATTCTACACTCACCGGCCCACTTTATTAAGGTTACACCATGCTATAAACGGTTGGACCCCCATTTGCCTTCAGAACTGCCTTCAATTCACGTGGCATAGATTCCACAAGGTGTTGCACACGATGCTCATTTGGTACCAAGGGCCCAAAGAGTGCCAAGAAAATATTTCCCCCCACCATGACACCTACCACCCACCAGCCTGAACCTTTGCTATAAGGCAGGATGGATCCATGCATTCAATGTTGTTGACGCCAAATTCTTGACCCTACGATCCGAATGTCCGCCAGCAGAATCGAGACTCATCAGACCAGGCAACGTTTTTTTCCTTCCAATCTCTACTTGTCCCAATTTCGATGGAGCTTGGCAAATTGGGGAGCCTCATTTCCTGTTCTTAGCTGAAAGGAGTGGCACCCCTGTGTGGTCTTCTGCTGCTGTAGCCCATCTGCCTCAAAGTTCGCCGTAACTGTGCCGTCTCAGAGATGCTCTTCTGCCTAACCTTGTTGTAACGGTGGCTAATTTGAGTCCAACTGTTGCTTTCTATCATCTCGAACCAGTCTGCCCTTTCTCCTTTGACCTCATGGCACATATCAACAAGGCCATTTCCGCCCACAGTACTGCCTCTCACTGGAGGTTTTTCTTATTCGGACCATTCACCTGTAAACCTAGAAGATGGTTTGTGCTGAAATTCCCAGGTAGACAGCAGTTGTCTGATATACACAGACCATCCTTCTGGCACCAACGAACCATGGCCACGTTTAACAAAGGCACTCAAAATCACCTTACTTCCATACTGATGCTCGGTTTGAACTGCAGGAGATTCGAGTCCTTGACCTGTCTACATGCCTAAATGCACTGAGTTGCCGCCATGTGATTGGCTGATTAGAAATTAAGTGTTAACGAGCAGTTGGACAGGTGTACCTAATAAAGTGGCCGGTGAGTGTATATTCACCACAGGTGAATTGAAAGGTGCAAAAAATACCGTTTATTATATCAAAACATAACAGTTACGTGTTTTTTGACTTTTGCGCACGACCTAGCACTGTTAATTGACAGCCAGCATCTACGTACTCTATAAAACAGCAGATTCTATATCACCACAGGAGAATTGAAAGGTGCAAAAAATACAGTTTATTTATAACAAAACATAACATTACGTGTTTTTTGACTTTGCGCACCCACACGTGTTCGTGAACTCAGCATCTCGGTTAAAAATAAAAAGAAATCTTTGTTTTTTTAAAACACAATTCTATAATTCAACCACAGGTGAATTGAAGGTGCAAAAAATACAGTTTATTAATCAAAACTAACATTAACGTGTTTTTTTGACTTTTGCTCACCCAGCACTGGTTTCATTGACCGAGCATCTACGTAAATCTAAAACAGCGCAATCTACTATTCCCACCACAGTGAATTGTGAAAGGTGCAAAAAAAATACAGTTTATTATAATCAAAAACATAACAGAATACGGTTGTTTTTGGACTTTTGCCCAGGTCCAGATTTTGATTGATAGAACACTTGCAGTTAAATTTTAATGCATCAATTTTGTTTTGCGATTAGAGGGATTTGAGAATAGCTGTGATTTGCTGTCTTTTATAAGAAGACTTCCAAGAACTATTCCATACCTTCTCCAAATTTATAATATTTCTGAACATGGAGCAAAATGTCCAGGTGGTAAGCGAGTCAAAGAGGGGGGTACACATGGAGTAGAGTACGAGAGAAGGTGCTCCTTCCAGTCTTGGCGAACAACACGCATTCAAGCGATCGTACCAGTTGGCAGGACCGTCAGGCCTGTAAGCGGCTGGTCATGGCCTTTGAAATCTAAGTAACGAACATCTCGCCAATCTGAATCTGTCCTTCAGTGGTTAATGCAACCTGCCAACTAGCAGTCCTTACCTCCTCTCCTCGCAAGTCCACGGCCACAAATGTCGTCATCATCAGATCAGCAGCTGTCAACATGAAGCAGCCCAATTTCAACCTCGAACTCCCACTCACTGTGGATAATCCATTTCTGAAGACCTCTTGAGACAAAATGCGGTTGGCATCAAAGGCATGTTAAAAGATCAAGAGGCCAAAAAGGATGATTTTCTCTGCTCTGACGCCCAGTTTACTGATGCCATCAGAGTGAGGTGAAAGGAAGCCGGTCATCCGTCAAAAAACCCGTTCGGTCGCAACGCCTTGCAGTGCCCCTTGGCTGTAAGCCCAGCAGCTTCTGCAGGCAGAAAGTCAGGACCGACCACTTCACCTGAGTTGATTGATGATTGATGATGATCGACATTGCGGATCCAACCTGGTCTTTCCGCAGAATTTGCATGCGAGCGCGCTTCATCAGTGGACCCCAAGGAGGAAGACGATGGGTAGTTGTACAATAACTGGTTCCCGCCACAAAAAGGAGGCCGGTCGCAGAAGTCCGCTGATATGATTCCGCCAGCCACGGTCAGGGCCAAACCCCGCACCTCGCTTTATTCGCCGTCAAAAGTCCGGACCTCTCAAAGCCTGGGCCTTCTTTGAAGCAAGCTCTGATTCACCCCAGCGATGTCCATCATTCCGCCTTTGCCGTAAACGCATAAGTAAGGCAAGAACCTTAAGTGGTTAACCACCACCAACATGTCAAGTCACAATCCTGCGAATAGCATGATTGAAATGGAGGTAACACTTGGCCTAAAAAAGGCCATAACCGAACGCCTAGCCGGGGGGCCTCCAACCACTATCTCACACCCTCTGTCTCCGCCTCCTCCTCCTCCGCCACCTACCAAGCGTTCCCTCAGCTGCCCATGTCTCTCAGAGTCATGATCAGGGTTCAGCCCCCGCTTCACTCCACCGTCGCCCGAGTACCACCAAGCACCACACCAGAAGACCCATCTACCCCTTCTCCTTCGCCATTTTGAAAACGACCTGCACACCGTAACAGCGGCCATTCTAGCAGCCAGCATTCTGTCTCCAGTTGGGAGCAGAAGAAAACAATTTAACCCAAACCATCCAAGCAAAAGCCTGAATGTCAGCATTGCCGAGGCTTTTGCCTTGGAAATGTTGCCACTTTTTCGTCTGGTGACAAGATGGTACCTGCCACGACGTCATGGCCCTCGCTTGCCCCCCAATACAGATGCCGAGCAGGCCATATCTTTGCCAGAAAAGCCGTCCCTGCCCTGGCCAGCCCACGTGTCATCATAAAATTTCAAGCGAGACGTTGTCCTGCATCTGTGACCGAAAAGTCCCATCTCCACCACCGACACCTGACTAGTAAAGCACGCCAAGGTGCCGATATATCTCTGTGACGAGCTCACTGCGGGTGAGCTGTGGAGTCTCTAGGGGTGACGGTGGGCTCTCTCAGCTCGGCGCACGCTCTTCAAAAAAAAAACCGCAGGGATGGTGAACGGCTCATTCCCCCAAGGTCCTCTGTGGGCATCACGTGCCCAGAGACACCAGCCGGTGTTATAAAATTAATCTGCCTTGGAGACCGTCCGACACACAGTCATTGGAGCTGTGGACGGCTTCTAAGTCAAACGATAACCGGAGCCTGGCTGGGTGACAAGAACCTTGTGCCAGGCAAGGTGGTGTGGCGATAACGGCGAAATCTGCTGGCCCGCCCTTAAATCGGTAGGCTGGACACATCCCTTGCCTGGAACATGTCCATGAACCTTGTCGATCACAGAAATTTCTAAAGAGCTAACCCGGTCTGGAACTGCCTGCTGAAGAAGGCTCGAGGTCTGAGTTGCACTTCCGCCGTTATCGCACCCTGCTTCGCCCGCCTAGGCTGCGTTGCAGCTCAGCTCGGCCGGTACCCCGTCAACCGTCTCATTGTTGACGGTGGCAACACGCTGGAATTCCCACCCTCCACATGCTCCAGCGATTGGGCAGCAGCGCAATGCCATTACGCAGTACTAAAGTGACACATGGCCTGACAAGCAGCGGTACGGACCTCGGGGTGTTGAACCACCGATAGTGGGGCCAGGAGAAAGATCTGCAAACCATCCTTGCCAGTTTGAAGAAGCCAAAACCAAAATGGTCATGCGGAACAATGCCTTGTCAGCATGGAGCATTGTGGGATCATATTTTTCTGGAACGATCGTTGGACACTCTTGAAACAACAGGTCCGCCCACATCGACAGGAGGAGAATAGACGGACTCAGATGCTACTACGAGCCTTTCCTCTCCGTCAAATCCACAAGGCCCGACAGTTTCACAATTTCATCGGCTTCAATAGCAGTGGGTTCGGTCCAGAGCTAGTGCACAGGTGGCGCATCAGCTTACTCAAGGGTGTCATCATCTCTAGGCAAGTCAGGGCTGTGTTAAGCTGTGCCGGAGGCGGCGGAGGAGAGGAGGAGAGGGAGGAGGAGGTATTCCTAGACACCGATGTTTACCGACCCCCCCGTCCCTGCCACGGAAAGAGGATGGCGAGCGAATTTGAGCGGGAGGAGGAAGATGAGGAAGATCAGTTTGCAAGTGCCCCCTCGACCCAAGAGGCTTGAAAATCAAAGGCTCCATCTCTCACATGAGTGCTTGATTGCTCCATTTCCTCCAACATATCCTCGGCTATTAAGGCCATCAAAATGAACAAACAGATTTACTGGGTGGCCACCCTCCTGGATTCCCGTACAAAACAAAATCAGCACTTTCCTTCACCCACCCCAATAGAGAGTAAAATGCAGTTAATGTAGACCTTGCTGATTGATCAACGAACACTGTTGCTTCTGCTTCACGTTCCCCAAATGTCAACGAGTGAATAACATCAAGCGACGTGGACAGCAGTAGAGAGCCAATGATGCTGAGCGGCAGCAAGCAGTCAAGGTGCAGAATCCTAATGGGTGACCTCTGGCAATCAAGGGGGGGACGGTCCACACCCCCCCCAACACAAAAAATGGGGGGGGGACCCCCCCCCCCAGGGGGGGGTAAAAAAAAAAGGGGGGGGGTCAAATAATATAGAAGATTGCTATGATGATTATTAAATATATTATGTTGATGAGTGTTATTGGGATTATATTGATAGAGATTATAAAGAGTTTTGATGGTTTTAATAAAATGTGTTATTATGGGTTTAATTATTGGACTTTGAAATATGATAGTAAAAAATAGAGGTGTTTTTCCTGCCCAGCAGCCACGTCAATATCTGAGCGACCTCAGCAAGATGGAGGAGTCTTTACAGACAAACGAATCAGCTTTCCACAGATAATGTGGGATCGTTTGCTTTCATCAAGAGAATCAGGCATGGATCTCTGAATGATGTTTGTGGCCCCAATTGCCGAGGTCACCGATTAGTTGGCCAGGTCTACTTCACATTCCTTTTCAAACAGAAATGGCCTCTTGAAAACTTTTTTTTAAATGATCATTTCTTACGCAATTTTTATTCTCTTTTCCCAACATTCATTTTGCTGTTTTGCTGTGAGGATAACTGTAAAAACAGCAAGGTTTCATGACAACACCGTATACCTATTTACTCACTTTATTTATAAGAATTTTCGCATTGTCAATGGTTTTGAGGTCTGTTGCTGTGATATACATCAATAATATGGTCCTTTGGAACAAGAAATGTGACTTCTAAGTGGCTATTCTCCCTCACAATTTTTAATAGTGGCTGAGAAGGTCATATTAATAAATTTATTTGGGGTCATGTCTCGTGAGATACAGCTATAAATTATGGTCCTTTGGAACAGGACAAAAATGTGCTTCTAAGTGGCATTTTCTCCCTCAACAATTTTTTAATAGTGGCTGAGAAGTCATATTTATAATTTTTTGGGTCATGTAGCTGTGAGATACAGCAATAATCATGGTCCTTTGTAACAGAAATGTGGCTTCTAAGTGGCATTTCTCCCTCACAATTTTTAACAGTGGCTGAGAAGTCATTTTTAATAATTTTTAATTGGTCCAAGCTGCTTTGAAATAGCAGCATACTACAAGGTCTATTATAAAAAAAAATGTTGTTTCTAACAGACATTTGTTCTTCACAAGTTGAACCAAAGTGGCTCAAGGGTCAAGCCTTTGAATTTTTTTTTTTGGGGGCATTTTGCTGTGACAGGCAGCTATAGCTACAGTCCTATTCTAAAAAAAGTAGTTTTCTAACGACATTTGTTCATCACAATTTGTCAAGAGGTAGGCTGAAGGTGATGGTGCTGTCATAAACAGAAATAGGTAGGACACTGATTAATGGACACATATTGCAAAATGGACTTGTTTTTTGCAAGATCTTTAACATAGCAATCAATCCCTGAATTGAGACAACCCATTTTAATACAATGAAAAAAAGAGAAACAAAGACATGGATGGGATTCCATCCTATTTTAAAAAATGTTTTTCTAGAATTAAAGTACTAAAAAACTTGCATTACAAAATACTGTTATAAAAATTCCTCTGAATTGTACAAGGAGGTACAGAAAACTTGACCAGATTGGTTATCAGAGGACATTGAGTAAGGATCACTGGACAGAGAACAAAGTACATGAGACCATTTCCTCCAGCACGTTGAGTAAAATTAGAAAAAGAATGCCAAGATAAAAGGGCCCTGGTGTAACAGGAGCGTTTAACCACCAGTATTTCCCAGTGAAGCTCAATTTTGTCCACACTCATACGGAGGGGCAGAGCGCTACCCAGTGAATTGACTGTTGTACAGAGAAGGCTGGAGTTCTCACAACTTCCGCTTCCGCAACTCTGCATTCAAGCGCGACAGTTTTTCGTTGCTGCGTCCTCAGGGCATTTTAACCTCGTGTTAATAGATGACGGACGCCAGCCTGGGATTTCACCGCACC
The DNA here is from genome assembly GCA_025379985.1 of Phyllomedusa bahiana. Classification (NCBI taxonomy): domain Eukaryota; kingdom Metazoa; phylum Chordata; class Amphibia; order Anura; family Hylidae; genus Phyllomedusa; species Phyllomedusa bahiana. The sequence continues at coordinate 13,308 of JAODAL010019596.1, forward strand.
CACTTAACTCCGGCCCTGGGGTCCAATTTTGCTGTTGCCCAGGGACAGTTATAGTCAATGTCCAGTTCACTAAAATGTGTTGAAAGACTCCTTTTTTCCGGCACTTTTAAATGTGGGAGGACATGCAGGTTGGGGCTCATGCCTGTGCCCAGGAGACAGGTATAGTTCAATGTCCAGTTCAACTAAAATGGTGGTGAAAGTACTCCTTTTATCCGTCACTTTTTAAATGTGGGGTCATGCAGGTTTTGGGCTCATGCTGTGGCCCAGGAAACAAGTATAGTCAATGTCCAGTGAAAACAAAATGGTGGTTGAAAGACTCCTTTTTCCGGCACATTTTTAATGTGGGGGTCTGCAGGTTTGGGGCTCATGCTGCGTTCCAGACAGGGGATATTCAATGTCCATTCAAGTAACATGATGTTCAAATCATACTGCTTCTGTCACTTTTTAATTTGTGGGTGAACCTAAGTGGTGTTGCCTAAGATGTAGCACGTATCCATTTGACTGTTTGTGGAGTTAAATTTCAGCTTCTCCCAGCCTTGTTTGGTGTAAAAATGAACGTGTTTTTTGCTTCTCCCATAGACTTTAATTGGTCATCGCGCATAATCGATGCACACTACGAAAAACCAATCTAATAGCTGGCCCGACTATCGACTATCGATCGATCTCGATAGCCAACGCAATCGCTCAACACTATTGTCCAGTCATTGAGCTTTAAGAATGGCCTTGTGTTTGCAAGTATGATTTAAAACCCTTACATTTAGACACTGATCGTTATCGTTATTGTACACTATCAAATTGTCTTAACCAATCCTATGAAAAAAGTTCTAGCAACTAATAATAGATAAATACAGATTGTGATTTAGGTTAAAACAGAACATTTTTCAAAATGTCAATTTGGTTCTTGCATTTCGTGGATCGAACACACAGATAAAAGTTGGGCAAAACTATAGTACGATCCGGTTCCCGAAGCCCAGTTTTATGAGGTAGCAACACTAACATCTTTATCATGACTCTTTGGGGACACAATCTAAACATTGTGGCTTATGAAAATGTTTAATTTTGGAAAAACCAAATAACATAAGTATTAGTTAAGCGATACAATATGAAATAGGGATTTTATACCGAAATAAAACAAATTCAGTAGCCCAACTACAGTACCACAATAGATAATGTATCACAATATATCACTTTTAATTTGCTAAACAGTAAAAATCAAGACTAACACTGTAACCATAAAACCGCCACAGTATCACTGCTTGTTAGTAGATGTGATAGTCCTATTAAAATTGACCCCATATTAAAATGTTAATAGAGGGTAAAGTCAAAGAAGCAGTTTCTGATTTTCAATTAGCCTTTCAGAAGCAGTAAAAAATACATGGAATATAAACATGGCAGAGCATATTATTCTTTAATACTAGGTGAGGTTTAATAAGCAAAATTCAACAGAATTGTGGTAGCAAAAAATATATGTACTAAGTTTCTTGTGTGTTTTTACATCTTTTATGGCTACTTTGATGTTTTTGAAAAAACGGACATGATTATGGGAAATTTAATTATTTGATAAATATATTAACCCCATCAGGACACCGTCAGTTTAGGGCTCGGGGCAATTTCTTTTTTTTTGTAATTTCATTTTGAGATTTTGAAAGCCATAACCAAGGCTGTTTGCCAGGGTGGCTAGGGCATAAAACAGGAGTATTTAAAGGGGGACAGTTCAATAGTGGAAGAAAGCTGGTTTCACCTCCGTAAGGAATGTCAGTAAAAACAAAACTTTATTAATGCATACTTAAAACAATAGTAGAAAGATGACCACACCCCAATGAGAAAAAAAAGGTTAAGTATGTAACAATGCGCCGACGTATTTCAGAGAGCTAGTCTCCTCAGTCACCCTGGAGTCTCCTTTTAAACCCCTTCCTGGGTTATAGTCCAATGGGAATTTCTCTACAGGTGCATCCGCTCCAATGCACTAATAATATCAAACCCTATTTGTACATTTATGTTGACAATAATATGAAAAATTCATGTAATAATCCTAGCCCTGATAGTGGTACATAGTATCCTGTCTTATGTTTGGATCGTTTGGCATTCTTGTTTCCAGATGGTAAATCCACCATTCTTCTCAGCTTAAAAGTTTCTTATGTATATCCCCTCCTCTATTCGTAAGAAAGATCCTCTCAATCACCATAAACATAAAGGCAGAAAGATCATCTCCATGCACCTGGGCAAAGTCTCGTGACACTGTGGATGCTTTAAAGGTCTCCGAAAGAACGGCATCTGAAGGATATCTCCGGATCCTGACCTTTAGGGGCCCTGTTGTGCAGCCAACATATTGTATTTGGCAAGCTCTGCAACTTATTAGGGGCACCAGACATTCATACGAGGTGAGCGGAACACATTTATCTTTATGTAAAAGGGGACACTACACTTACTGATAAGTATATTTTTCTCATATTGCCCAGAGCGATGACCATTATCTAAACACCCTATCACCACTAAGACTAGAAAGACAGCCCGGATGCACCACGTATCAGATGACTGAGCGACTGTGTCCCCCTCTTCCCTACACAGCAAAAGAGTTAAAGGGGCTTTCCAAGACTTTTAAAATCCTCCCTTACACCTCCCATTGTACTAAAAGAGAAAAATAAATCATACTTACCTCTCCCATCACCACCATTCCAGTGCTGCCAAAGCTGCAGTGTCCTAAACCCGTCCCTCATTGATAATGCCACATTCATAGAACGTACAGTATGATGCTGCAATCATCATCTGTGAGGATCAGGGGTGGGGAGTAAACTGGAGCTCTGGCAGCACTGGAATTGTGTTGATGGGAGTGGTAAGTATGGGTACATTTCCTATTTTACTAAAGTGGGAGGTGGTAGAGAGAGTTTTAAAAGTCTTAGAAAATCCCTTTGACGCAAAAATAGAAAGAAAATTGTAAAATTGGGGTGAGAATTTCTTTCCTGTTGTTTATCTAGAAACTACCCTGACAATTACTTTTTGTATTTTTAATGGCATCATGTTTAGGTACTTAACACTAGAACTACTGATGGAGTCATTTTGACTCCTTTCATTTTTTATTTCTCTTCTGTGACTACATTTTTCAAAATTCCGGCTTGAAACTCGGGATTTTTCCCTCAAATATGAGGGTGAAAAAAGATTTTGTGAGAATAAATAATTTTGGTGAAAAATTTGCGCGTTTTTTTCAAAATTTACCAAGAACTACTGAAGGGAGTCATTTTGACTCCCTACTTATTTTGAGGCCCTTTTGTCACTAAATGTTGCTATAAAGTTTTGTCCCATAATTTTTTAAACTCTGTCTTATTTACCCTGATGTTCATATAGAGTATTTTCAATTTACATGTCAACTTTTTACTTTTTCCCTTTGTGTTTTACCTGCTTGTATTATGTGTAATGCTGAACAAAATAGCTTGTTTACTCTAGGCTCTTATCTTATGCTAATGAAGGGTGGTGTTTTTCTAAGGTTCTAGCAGGAGACAGTATTTGGATAGAAAACTTTACTATGAGTTCAGCTGAAGAGACAAAGAGAACAGATGCAGACATACGAGCTCTGAAGACTCATACAGGTATGAATTGTTATAAAATATTTTAAAGCTGCCTGTCAACTGATTTAGCCCACCTACTTTGAAGGTGGCAGAACAGTTATTATTTCTTTTAGTTTTCATTTCATTTCTATTTTCAGCAGGGAACTTATAGAATTATGGAATTTGTGAGGAATATGGAGAGAAGACGTTTGATAAAGCCTCAGGATATTCTGGCTACTTTGCAATCCATACCGGAGAATGAATCGGAATCCGAATTGCAGGAACATGTATTTGATTCTGACAGTAATGAAGATTTCATTCCTCAGAACATATCAAGTGAATCTGAAGACTCAAAGGAAAAATCCAGAAGGTAAGTAGTTATGTGTATTTATTTGTTCTTCCACACACTGAGTTAGGGCCTGTGCACACTAGCAGAATTCTGGCTGAATAGCCATCTGGATATTCTTCCCGAAATTTTAGGCCGAAACCTGCCCGCTCATGCCTGAAGCTCCGCTCCGAACCCCGGGCTGGAGCCGCTGTCGGGACAGAGCAGCGCTTGTTTTCGCGCAAGCACGGCTCCGTCCCAGACAGCGGCTCCAGCCCGGGGTTCGGAGCGGAGCTTCAGGTATGAAACTCTGCTTGTACCTGAGCGGGCAGGTACGGGCCGGATTGTGGTGAGAATATCCGGTCGGATATTCCCCCGCTAATCCAACCAGTGTGCACGGACCCTTACAAAACAAAAATTCTAAATATTCATCAACTTTTTCCAGATTTTCCAAGCACATCAACGGGGGAAATGGGCTCATGCAGTTATGTTGCCTCGTGACCATCCTCCTGGTTATGGACAGAAAAAAACAGCAAAACGTCCCAGAAATGAAAGAACAACAGGTAATGCAACAACAAACACCAGAGAAGGCTAATCTGAAGGAATACTAGTTTCAGCGGATGGTATTCAATGGAAACCTGTTGAAATTGGGGGAACACTTGCCTGGTAGGCGTGACAGCCAAAATATTCTTCGAGAAGCACCTGGCCCTACAGGATACGCCAGAAGAAATATCATTATGATAGTCCTTTGAGCGCATGGCGTTTTTTTTTTGATTCATATATATTGAAACATATAAATAAATGTACGATTGAAAGAAGCATGCAGGAACAATAATTTACAGTTTACTCTATCTGATGAGGGGCTAGATGCATTCATTGCGATATTCTATGCTCGTGGAATATCTGGGACGAACCGTCACACGATTAGCAGTATTTGGGGTAATGACTGGGGAATACCGTTTTCAAAGCGACAATGTCTTGGGACCGCTTTGTTTAAATTATGAGGTTTCTCAGATTTGATGAGAAATCTACTCGATCGGAGAGACTGCAAAACGGACAAGTTTGCTCTATTTTCTACTGTGTGGGCCAGGTTTATTGAAATTGTAAATTGCGTGTTAAAAACCTGGCCCATAAAATAACGGTGGATGAGCAAAATTTTCCCAACAAAAAATAGGTGTCCATTCCGCAGTACATGCCGTCCAAACCAGATAAATATGGCCCCAAATATTGGCTAGCTGTTGATAAGGATAGCAAATATCTGGCAAATGGCTTCCCTTATCTAGGCAAAGATGACACACGCCGTGCTGAGGACCGTTTAGCTGACCATGTGGTAAATGAAGTTATTGGACCCGTTTTTGAAAAAAAGGTCGCAATGTTACAACCGATAATTATTTTACTTCAGTAAAATTAGCTAAACAGCTAAAAAAACAAAGGAACAACCATCGTGGGAACATGAAGAAGATAAGGCGAGAAGTGCCTAAAGAAATAAAATCCATGAAAGAGGAGTTGTTCAACACTAAAGTGTTTAGAAATGAAGACAATTTAAAAACTTACAGTATTTTCAAGGAAAAGGTCAACAAAAATGTTGTCATTTTGAGTTCCGTCCATCCCGATGTTGTTGTTGCGTCTGATTCCGCTAAAAAAACTCCCGAAACGGTAAAGTTTTACAAAGAAACAAAATATGGAGTAGAAAGTAGTGGATTTAGATGGGACAAAAATATACCACACGAACATGCACAAGGAGATGGCCTGTTCATGCATTTGAAAATGCCTTAGACTTTGCGGGTATAAATGCATGGATTAATATATCAGGAGATTCCCCACCAAAAAAAAAATGTCACGCAAGGCATTTTTGCAAACCTGTGAGAGGTTGAGTGGTCCTTTGTCACAGATAGGAAAAGGGTTCACGTCCAAGTTTTTAAATGCTCAGAAGTGATGGTTCAAACAAAATTTTGCCAGATCAAGAAAAGTGCAAGAAAAATAGATCTGTCGGCAATTGTAAGACTTGTGGTTTAAATCTTTGTGTGGGCAATGTACTGCCATAAATCAAAGGCAATGCCTAAAATGCAAAACACAAAATGTTTAGAAGGTGAATTCTGCACCATATTTTCATTTTTATGCTCCTCCACCTACATTTTCTCTGCTTTTTTGTTCTTCAGTTGTTGTTTATATGTGTGCACCTGAATAAAAATTTTTTTTGAAAAACGTCTATTATAATTATTGTTATTTTCTGTAGAAAAATAAGAAAAGCAGAAAAAAAACAATCAAAAGCATTACTGTTGGATCTCACAATAATAATACATTACAAAAAATATAATTATTAATAAATAACCACAAATGAAACTCTAAAAATAAACGAAAACAAGCAAGGAGTCAAAATGACTCCTTTCAGTAGTTCTAGGCGGGGTCACGAGTCCAGTAGTCCTAGTGTTAAATGTTTTAAAACTGTATTTTTGGGGAGGGATTTCTATAAAACAATGATGCAACTTTTTGATTTTGTTGTTAAGGAATTTACTGTGAAGTAGAAATTATGGAGGACATGTATGAACCTGTTGCCATCTTGCCAGTTCTATTCGCTGTTTTTAATAGTTTAAGATCCGACAGTATGTATGAAAGTGTCTCACAGCATTTCATAAATGTGTCCTCTTCTATGCCAAAAGTAGTCTCAGCCATGCCACTTTGAAACTAGTGTAGATTTGCAGGAATTGCAATGAGGTGCAATGCATGAATCTGGCGCGACACTCTCCTGCATCTTTGCCGCATTTAAAAGTATTGTGTCTACCGCAGTTTTGCCATACGATGGTTCATACATCTATAGAAAAGGGCTACGACAGTTTGTTTGGCTCAAATCATGCCAGAAAAATGGCGCAGCCCAGTTCATACATGTCGCCCTGTGTGTTCCCTTTATTGCTTGGGTTAGTATGATAACAGCAATACAAAGTTTATGTAGCTTTCATTTTTTTTTTACTATTTTTACACAGTGAAAACAAACAAAACTGGTTTTCTGTTGCTATATTCTGAAAGTCATAACGTTTTATTTTCCAATTTTTCTAGCTTTTATAGATTAAGATGTTTTCAGCGGAGTACATTTGACCTTTCTTACTTTTTATTGCATTTTTTTGTAGGCAAGATAGAATTATATATACTTTTTATAAGTTTAACAGCATTCACCATCCAGGTTTATTAACATAATTAATGCTGGATTCATAATGTAAAAACTGTAAAAATTATGTGTATAGTAGTTTATTGTTTTATTTTTGTTAGATAAGAAAGCAAGAGGAAAGACAGTTTTTTTTTTGTTTCTTCTCATTGCTTCATATTTTGAAAACTTCATTAACTTACTGTGTTTAATTTTTTGTCCATATTATACAGTATAATATACTGCAGCACTTTTGTATTGCAGTGTATTATGCCTGTCAGCATAATGCATCGTTCATTGCCTAATGGGTGTAATAAGACTGCAGACCTGGGAGCGCAGGCTGCAATAACAACCCACTGGCACTCTGCAATGATATTACAGGGGAAGGAAGGAGTGAAATTGCTGGTTATTGATTTACCTCCAATCCCTACAACTACAACAGCAGCCTAGCTTTCTGGGTACACTATATCCCCACAAGATCATTATAACAAATATATCCATTACATAGCCTTGAAAAGCTCCAGATCGGGGTAGGTATAGTGTATACGCCATGTACCATAAAGTAGTTAAAGGCATGCAACTTTTTTATGCAAATTATTTTGATTTGTAGATATATGTAGCTATTCAACATGAATTTTTGTTATATATCAACAAAGAAGATTAATAAAAAAAAAAATACCCCATGATCCACTTAATCAGCTCTTCGGCCATGTGGAGGAGCGGAGTCTAAGGAGCCCCTGGTCTTAATCCTCCCCCCTCTTGTGCAGAGATATGCTAATTTAATGACAAATTATAATATGATTTATCATTAGAGATGTAAATTAGTGATGGTCTAAATGATGAGGTACTGAATATTTTATTACCTTAAGACCTTAAGACCAGCCTGTATAAAACTTGCATGCACTAGTAATAAATGCTGAAAATTACTTTTAATATTACTTTATACCAATTGTCAATCTTCGTCAGCTTATGCATGTGCACACTTCTATACAAATTTGGATACTGCACGAGGAGTGAGTCATGGATTAATAAAGTGACAACAACCCTCAAATAAGTTTAGAATCCACTTCAAGGGCCACCCAGGTTGCTGTCCCTGATGTGGTTATTGTTAGCATGGCATGCAATTGTGGCACAGAAAAGTTAGGCAGAGACCCGGTAGGGTCAAAAGCAGAAGGTGAAGGAAGGTGGCATACCTTTGTAAATGGTTCAATTCTAAACAAGCCTGGATTAGCCAAAGGTCAAAAATTGAAAACTCATTGAATATGGCTCACTTATTACATCTATATGTACCAACAATCTGGCAGAGGGGTAGGGAGAAGTGCTCCTCTAAGTATTCACCGATTGAAGGAGATAGATAATGGAGACTGGGTGGCAGACATTGGCCCTTTAAATTGTGCAGTCTCTAAAGGGGAGTCATCAGTAGAAATGTCAAGGGACCAGAGAAGGAGGATACCGCCAGATGTGACCGCCCAGTACACGGTTCGTCAGACATCTTTATTGTATTTTCTTTCTATTTTTATCTGAGGATTGATGTAAGCTTATCCCATGCATGTTTACATTCACCTCAAGCTAATTTTTTTGATGATCTAATAATCAGATCATTCCCTTGAGGAGATGGTCATATGCCAAACCAAAGGCTATGTCTACACAGCACAGGTTTTGGGTCAGATTAAGTATTTAGAATTCAATGAAAATCCAACTGTAACCTGTGCTGTGTAGCCCTCAAAAGAAAATCCGTGATGTAGCCTCTACAGCACAGATTTTTTACAGACTGAAACCTAAACCGCCGCCCATCTGGTGGCATATAGAATATGTTGTATATTCCGTCAGACCGCCGCCAGATTCCCGCAATCCCAATGTACAGGGCTGCTGGGAATCCAAAATCCAACCGCCATTTTTTGCACAAAAAACACACAAAAGAAACTACAGTGCAGCGCAGTCCAGCAATGTGAAAATGCTCCAAATTTCTTGGATCTGAATTTTTACTTTTTGTTGCATTTATGTTATTTAGATCTTGTAGTCCAAATTATTATTGCTATCCATTTTCCTACTGAGGAGTCTGTATAATAGAGATGAAACATATTTGGGAGTAAAATAAGTAAGGTATATCAGAGTGCATCTAGGGTTATAATGTGGGGTAACCATTGTTAGGGTGGCTACCCTGCTAAGCGACAGGTCACAGGGATATAATAAGTAGAGATGGGCGAATTTCTCAAAAATTCGATTCGCTGAGTTCGCCGAATTTTCCGACAAAATTTGTTTCGACCCGAATTCATTCGCGATGAATCGCGTTAGAAAAAACAGCTATTTCCTGGCAGCAGAGAGTCTGTAGGGTGCTGTAGAAACGTAGTGCCAATGCTCAAATATGCGAGGGAGCTTGGTTTGGTCTTCATACAATGCTGTGTTTTAGTATGACACCATATGACTGCCCGCCCTCTTAGAATCACTTCACTCAAATTCCCTGGGCACTACGGGCAACCTGACCAAAAAACTGAAGCGGAATACAGCCTGATAAAGTCATGGCAAGCGCCAGCTGTAAAAAAAACAACTGAGGGCTAAGATCCTAAGAATAGCCATTAAGAACACAGTAGTAGGTTACTGGACACGGCAACATGTCTCACACAGTAGGGGACGTCACAGGCAGGGGTCACTCCACATGAGACAAAGCTTTAAACCATCACAAAATATGACAAAACCTGTTTCTGTAAACGCTGATACTATGTAGAGGCCCCCCCGAATGAGTGAGAGGTGTCGCAGTAATTTTGCGTTGCGTCACTGATCATTTATGCCCGTCCTTTCACCCGTCAGTGCCAGCTTCAATCAGTCCAATAATCCATTCATATTGCTAAGCGCCAAAACAAACAGGAGTTTGGATTCCAAAACAAGATACCAGTAAATGGGATATTTGCATGTCTTCTGTGTTCTGTATCCACTCCTGCTTTTGGTTATCAATTGTGATGCTTTTCATTCCTTCTGACAGATGAAAAGAAGGGGAAAACTAAACATAGTGGCAAAATCATAGAGTGGTGAGGGTGGAAACAGCATTAGGAAACCACAGGGTGTTCCAGTGAGACAGCGGTAACTTGGCAGCAGAATTAGTAGGCCACAGAGTGGCACAATTCTGGAGATGGCAGCAACATAAGAAGCCCACAAAGTGGCACAATGACACAGGGTGGAGTGACGGCATCAACAGCATCAGCAGCATGAGGTCAGAGAGTGCACAAATGAACAAATCCTGAGATGGGGGGCAAAAACAGGCCATAGGCCACAGAGGGCACAATGACGAGTGTGAGGCACGCAGAGCAATCATCAGCAGCATGAAGGTCAGATAGTGGCACAATGACAAAAATCTGGAGGTGGCAGTAAACATCAGGACCCAACAGATTGGCACTATGACACAGTGTGGAGATGACGGCAGCAACAGCAGCAGCATGAGGTTATAGAGTGGCACAATGACAAAGTGTGGAGGTGACGGCAGCACCAGCAGCAGCATGAGGTTACATACTGACACAATGACAGAGTGTGGAGGTGGCAGCAGCAGCAGCAGTATGGGGTCATGAAGTGGCACAATGACACAGTAGTGGGAGGTGGACGGCACGCAGCAGTGTAAGTCAGGAGTGGCATAATGAAAGAGTATTGGAGCGGGTGGCAATACCAGTCCTGTAAAAGAAGTGGGGAAGGCAGATGGAGCTAACTGGCAGCAGATGAGGGCATCCGGCAGAGAAGCATAAGAATAGTGGCTGAGGTAGGTAGTTAGAATCCATACTCATTTCTCAAAGTTTTTGGGCAGTGGTGTGTGGAAATCCTGGCCGGTCCACGCCTGATTCATCTTGACAAAGGTCAGTCGCTCACATTTTTGGGTGACAAGCCTAGTTCTTGCTTCGGGGTAACTATGGCCCGCCACCACACTGAACACCCGCTTTGATGCCACACTACTGTCGGGCATGACAGCTTTTCTCCACCTGCAAACTTGGCAAGTTGCGGCCACACATCCAATTTGGCTGCCCAGTTAAAGTCCAGTGGATCTTCTTAACTGGGGTGGCAGAGTGCTTCCAATAACCACCACCTGTTGGTTCAGGTCTGCTTCCAGTTTCTGCTGCCCGCTGGTGAGTTCCCGTCCTCCACTAGACGGGTGAAGGAACTGCTCATCAATGACTCCAGACTTAGGTTGCTGCTGATGGAGCTGGTACTACTCCTACCCCTCCACTTTCCCACAGCAGCCGTGGCAGTGGTACGTGAGAGGTGAGGAAACCCCTAGTCACACCTGTCAGAGGATGGACCATGCTGCACATAGGCAGTGGACAACTGACGGATGATTTCTCTATAGTACTTGAGTTTGTCCTCCCTTTCAGCAGCTGGAAAAAAGGATCCCCATTTTGGACCGGTAGCGAGGGTCCAAGAAAGTGGAGACCAGAAAGTCACTCTCTGCTGGATGTGACTATTCGCTGTCACTAGCCAGGGCCAAAATAAAAAACAGCATGCTGCGGGCCCATCAAACAAGTGACTTCTGAGGACTCCCTGCCTCCATCTCCATTGTAGACTGCACGGTGCTTCGGGGTCATCTGCCTCATCTTCTCATCTCCAATCTACCTCCAACCAGCGCTCCTGCCCTCCTCTCCTGTCACCTGGTAAAAACCACCAATTTTCAACCAGTCCAAGCCGTGTGCTCCAATGTCCCTCCTCCTCCCCCTCCACTCACCCCACCGGACTTCTGCGCTGCGATATGTAGCCGCCACGTCTCCAGTCCCTGTCCAGACAGATTTTTCAACATCTGTTCCAGGACATGAAACAGTGGAATGACGCTATCCTCATTCCCCGGAGAGTCCTGGTGACTGACAAATACCGTGCTTACTAACAAACGCCTCACAAACGGCAGTGTCACGCATGACTGCCACGGAGCTGACATCAAAAGTTACACAGGAGAGTACTGCGGTCCGCTATGGATCATCAAAAAATCGTTAGTGGCCTTCAATGGTCATACAGCCGTAAAACATGTGCAGGGCTGGAATGTCCAACGGTGGAAAACATCGCATATCAGCACTGTGTTGGGTGAGGCTTGTTCTGCCCTGGCTTTGTAGAATGATGAAGTGCATACACAGTTTCCTGCCCATTTTAGAATGTCTTTTAAGATTGTGGACAGACTGTCAGAACCTTCTTTTGACAACCAGATTGAACACGTGCGCCCTGCATGGCGCATGGAACATCCCTCCTCGGTGCAACACGGTCACCACATTACTCCCATTGTCCATCACCAAGGTCCCGATTTGCAGTTGGCGCGGAGAAAGCGACACATTGATTTCTTGCTTCAGTTCCTCCCCTGTGTGACTTTATTCGCCGAGGCAAACCAGGTGTAGAACTGTGTGACACCGCTGTGCCCTGCACATGTGGCATGATAGAGCAGCACTTGTGGAGGCTGAGGTGGTGGGTGCGGAGGAGGCAGATATTGGTGCAGGAGCACAAGTTTGTTGACAACGGTGGAGGAAGATAGCGGTGTTCTCCTATCCAAGTTGTTGGTGTTGCGTGCAGGAAACACATTCACCCAGTGGGCCGTAAAGGGGCATGTACTGTCCCCCTGCCCATAGTTACAGCTCCACACGTCCGCGCTGCATGCACTTTTGAAGAAATCACTAGCTCAAGGACTTGCCACGAACCTTCTGTTTCTACATATTTGTGAAGGGCTGGTACCCCTTTTTGGAAAGAAATTACGGCTTGGACTCTACACCTCGCTCTGCTTCAAGCATTAGTTCTCTGAATGTGCAGAGTCCATCCCTTGGAAAGGGAGGGACTGCAATACCAACAACTTGGACAGGAGCAACGGTCAGTCTTCTGCAACCTTAGGATGGTTAGACGCATAGGGGGGGGGGGGGGGGGGGGGGTGGGGTGGGGGGGGGGGGGGCTGTTGTCTCCTGGCAATCGCCTCCCTTGATCACTGCTTGCGCAATGATAGCGAGGAGCAAAAGCATCTGGACTGGAGATAATGCAAAGAGAAACAGCACCTCATCGCAGAGGTGTGGACGCCTTGACCTGGCTGAAATTGGGAATGCGTGCAACTAGGGCTGCTTGCTGGTGCTGCAGCAAGATATGGAACCACACACATCTGAGACACGTTCTCCCAGGCCACGGAATGGTAAAAGTGCATGTGTTGATGCAGGGCTGTGGTGCCAACGTAGCTCCCTGGCCCACCTTCACTCTTTCGGCCCTACAAATTTTACATAGACACATGTTCGCTAATCCTCTGGTGTCTTAGCCAACAACTGCCACAACCGCTGATAGGTGATTTTACCACCAACACTCCACACTGAGTGACTACTAACGCCGCTGCCGCTCGCTGAGCCCCTGTGACCGCTACTTTCCTTGGACCTGCAAGCGGTTTTTCTACCCCTGGTCGGTTGGCTCCCCGATGCTCGCACTGCATGCCAACCCTGCGACTCCCGGCCACACATCGACTTGTTGCTGAGCCGCTTCCTGGATGCGCAAGCCGACACCCTCTTCTCTCTCAAACGATGATATGAAGCCTTGCTTCACTCAGCCCCAAGTGCGATCAATCGCTACATCGTATCGATTTGTTTTTGCCCGTGCAATGCTATTCTCCTCTGACAGACCTCACTATGCAGAGCTGACGGCTTGCAATATAACCCCGTCCACTCTCCATATCCACTACTTTCCTCCTACCGCAAGAAGCAGCGGATGTCTGCCCCACCTCTTCGCTGCCAAGGTAAGCTGCTGACTGTTCTCAAAGAGTTGTCCCCCTGTAATGCCGCTGAGCCCAGACCACATAGTAACCTCTCTCTGCTGAGGGAACCGGACGGAACAGAGGAAGGTGAGACGGTGAGGGCCGCTGACTCGCTCCCAGAGCCATGCCAACTAAGGGTTGTGCCTACATTACCCAGCAACTCCCTTGGCTGGGGTTTGTCAGATGTTCATCTGAAGGAAGTGGTTGACCTATCAACCAATCAAGAACCCTTGGTTGCTGGTCAACGTACACCGCTAGATGACACCGCAGTTCTAGCCTCACCGATGAACCCTGATGCATAGTCCCCATACTGTGCGCGACCTGGTGCCTGCTCCAGGAACGTTTGTGCCACTGCCACCTCCGCATGTGAAGAGCCTCGCCACCTCGCTGTCCTGGACATGACTGTCTGATTCAAAAAATGTCAGACCTCTGTTTTAATGAAGATGTCTGTATATGATAAATTTACAACCCTGTTTTTCGCATCCAAGTACAACACTAACAGATAGAGATCTCCCAGAATCTGAAATTTCCCTAAAAATAGAGCAGGAGAAATTGAAATAATGGCGCAGAAAAAGCGGTCTGTATTTCTATCCCAGTAAACAACACTATCAGGATTGAGTGGATTACTTTGAATTTAAAATTCCTAGTACATCAGGAGAAATTGAAAAATGGCTAAGAAAAAGCGTCTCTATTTCTATGCCAATACAACACTATCAGGATTGAGTGGATTACTTAATCAAAAATTCCCAAATACAACAGGATAAATGAAATATGGCGCAGAAAAAGCGGTCCTGTATTCCTACCCAATACACACTATCGCAGGATTGAAGTGGATTACTTGAATTTAAAATTTCCTAATCAACAGGAGAAATTGAAATACTGAGATCTGTGTAACAGCAGCAGCCAGGACTCTGTTATGCCACGAGACACAACGAGAAGGACAGTGAGGAGCGCAGGTGCCGTCTTTCACTTATAGTGCTGTGACATCACAGAATCCCCGCCCGGTCTCTGATTGCTTCATGTCTGCAACATGACATTGAGGGTCCTCCTTTCTTCTCCAAGTGTTTCTTTGTCACATTTCAGTGCCATGTTGCCTCGCGCATTTTACAAAAAAAAGACAGCTTCGTTCCACAGCGAAGTACCATAAACTTCGGCTTCGTGCAGAACCGAAGTTTTCTGAAATTCAAAACTAATTCCACTTCGTTAGAATCGATTCGCCCATCTCTAATAAGAAGGTGTGAAGAAAATAAAGTGACTAACTTGGTTAAAGATTACTCTATGGATGTGAAGAGACCCCCTGGAAAACACATATTACCTGGATCACCAGACAAAAGTGGACTATTGGTGAGTAAATTCTCATATTTGGATATTCTTATGGTTGCCATACACTAGAGAAAGACTTTTTAGGAACTAAATTATTAAAAGTAATGTTTTAATGGGAAATAATTTTCTTTTTATGTGAATATAATATAGAAATCTAACATTTAATGCAGGGTCATCCAATTACTGTGCTTAGTCTCAGAAAAAATATCAGTAAATGTGAGCATCTGAAAGGTTAAATTACACTTTTTTTATGTTTCAGTAAAGAATACTGGGGAAGCAGCAAGTGTCAACAACTCATGAAGTGTTTAATTTGCTCCAAGATATAATCATTAAGGGCTCAGCTAGGTGCCTGCCCTAGGAACAGGAAAACAATTTGCTCTTGATGTATGTGTTAGCAGATCTGCATTGGCAGACAAAAAAGGAGAGTTTTCCGCTAGATGTATCATGTCCAAGATGACCATTGACAGCTACATAAACTCTTATTTATGACTTGCAAGGTAGAAAAATATCCCATAACCCAAAGGTGTGGATATCTATGAATCAAGTACCTGGAGAGTCCACTCACTGGGAGCTGGTCATACACATTAAATCCATGTAAAATCAAAACAAACCATTGTGTAAGTGTTGCTTACTTCCTGAATGGTAAGGCCAAGTTAATGACATGTGATCTCTAACGCCAATGACTGGCTGCAGAAGTCATGTGCCGACTACAGAGGAGTAAGTAAACACAGATTGGGGGCACTACCAGCAGCTTCAATGCTTAAATCACAGGGAGTGCAAAGATGAGTAAAAATGTATTGTGTTTGTCTTTTTAAGCATGTATAGCCCATTTTTATTTTTTAAATATATTTCAAATAACTCCTCTAACTCTGCCCAAAAAAGAGTTAAGTGTCTTGAAGATGACCATTGGAAATTGCAGTGAAAATGATCTTCTTGTTGTTCATTTAAAAGAAAAGCTGATTTTACACATAAGATAAGGGAACTGAAAGTCATTACAGAAAATCTAGTTTAGATGGAACGTGGTCTTAGATAACTGCTGACCAAGCACCCCCATAAACATCTATTTGTGGATAGCTAGATCTGCTTGTTAATTAAAATGGGCAGATAAATCTTTGTCTCTTGAGAAACAAGGAACTGGACATGCCGAAAGTCCCATATGTTGCTTGAGAAAGGGGGAGGACTCTCCCGAAACGTTGCGCTTCACCTGCCTCTCTGTTATGTGTACTTGAAGATGGAGGAGCCAGGCTATGCAGCTGCATGAGGAACGCTCGGAGATCTAAAGTCACTGGCCACCATGGACTAATCTTACCTAAAAATGGCAAGCAGCAAACATGCATATTTTGGAAAGTTTTGTATGTTAAAGGCTTTCAATAAATTATACTACGTTATTTAGTTATCACCTGTTGCTGATTTGATGAAAGTCCCATATGGACAAGGTTTCTGCCCCCAATGTCCCCTGTTCAGAAATAGCTCATACAATACAAATTAGATCATTGACTGATTCTCGAAAATTATATGGTGTGTAAGATAGAAAAGCTTCTACCATCTTTGCAAGGAGAGTCAGATATACTTCCACTTCCTTGATCAAAATAACACTATTGGGATTAAGTTTCTATTTTTTTCTAACAGTGATTATATGATTTTCAGAAGGCCAAACCCCAACACAGATTAAAGAAATTGATGAGATAACCTTCATAGGTGCTAAACCAATAAGAAGACAAAATAAGCACTGTTGTAAAATGTTTCAGATTAAAAAGTAAAAAAATAAAATGTTTTTGATACTTATATACAGTGATAACCATCAGCTGTAAAAGAGGAGTGGGGATACAGTATTTTGCTGGCACACTGTTATGAAGGCATCTGTGGAAAGCATATGTTTACTGGGCAGCAGCTGCTGTAGTAACAAGTACTCTAAGGCATCTCAGTCCAATACACTTGAAAGGCAATTATGTGCCTACAGAACATCATACTACCTTGCTAGCATGGGTGTAACTATAACAAAAGCAGACATAGCAGCCGATTTGGAGTCCAGAGATTAAGCGGCCCACTCATTTGCCAGAACATTATAGCTTTTTGTAAAAAATAACAAATTGCTGGCTTTATGCTCTGATACAGTTGAAACCAGAAATTTACATACACTATATAAAAAGACACATTTGCATGTTTTTCTCACTATCTGACATGAAATCAGAAGAAACCTTACCCGTTTTAGGTCAATTAGGAACCAAAATTAGTTATATTTGCCAAATGCCAGAATAATGACAGAGAGAATGTGTAAGACATTTTTATTACTTTCTGCAAAGTCAAAAGTTTGCATACCTTTCATTAGGATTTGGTAACATTCCCCTTAAACTGTATGACTTGGGTCAAACATTTTGGATAACCTTCCATGAGCTTCACACAATAGTTGGTAGGAATTTTGGTCCATTCCTCCTGACAGAACTGGTGTAACTGAGCCTTGTTTGTAGATCGGCTTGCTTGTACTTGCTTTTCAGCTTTGCCCATAAACTTTCAATAGGATTGAGATCAGGGCTTTGTGATAGCCACTCCAACACATTTTCTTGGTTATCCTTAAGCCACCTTGTAACCAGTTTGGCAGTATGCTTTGGGTCATTGACCACTTGGAAGACCCATTTCCACCCAAGCTTTAACTTCCTGGCTGATGTCTTGAGATGTTGCTTCAAGTCCAAAATTCTCTTCCTGATATCTTGGTTTATTTCTTTAGACTTTCCCATGATGTTACACACAGAATCAGTGTGTTTCTGGTGTGCATAAAAATCTGTTCACAGGTGTGTCTCTAACTCAGATATTGCCAATAGAAGTTTCCAAAGACATTTCGTCAACATATTGTCAGTCCCAATTTGTTTAAAGGCATATTAATCCTAATGTATGTAAACTTTTGATTTGCAGAAAGTAATAAAAATGTCTTAAAATTTCTCTCTCGCATTATTCTGGCATTTGGCAAATATAAATAATTTTGGTAATCCTAACTGGCCTAAAATGGGTAAGGTTTATTCTGATTTCATGTCAGATATTGAGAAACACATTTGCTCTTTGATGTCCTTTGGTCATTTGCTCTTTGGTGTCCTTGAAAATTATTGTATATTGGTGATACTAGGTGTGATGAAAAAACGCGTATTAATCAACATAGTGTGAGCTTTTACAGCTCTGGGAACTTGGCACACGTTTTATCTTCAGGCATAGAGACAGAGACAGACCTTTGGGTGCAAATACAGGTCCTCTGTATTTTTATTAAACGGTAACTCAGGTATGAAAAACAAGTGCAAGGCATGCACAACATAAACAAAACAAAACCTGCCCCATCTGAGCTCAAAACAAACTGAACAGAAACTCGCTTAGCACATTGTAAGCACCTCAGCAAAGTGGTGATAGACGCTGGTTCCACAGCATGTCTCCTCCATAGACTCAAACATAGTCTGGCGTTGTAGCCACCTTTAGTCAGCTTACCTGCTGACTTATAAAGGCCAGGCAAATCCTGGAGTGGAACATGTTTACTTCCAATGAAAGGTCATCCCGGAAATGACTGGAAGTCATACTAACACACTAAACATATGCAAAAAGCCCCGTAAATGTTTTAAAACCCAGTTTAATTTTTGGCCCTTTATTCCACCAAGGTCCTTTTGGTGGCATTTTGTCTGGAAAAACCCAAAAGGTTTCATGCCGGGGGTCCCTGGGTGGGAAATTTTCGCCTTTTTAAAACACTGTTTTGCTGCCCCCGCCTTTCAATAATAATAAGGGGTTAGAAAAAAGAGACGGATTGCCCGTCCTAACTTTTTTTGGAGTTAATAACGAGAGGGGCCCCAGATTTATGCTTAAAACCAAGTTTCCCGCAAGTTTAAAAAGGGAAGGGGACAGGGTCATGGCTTTTAAAATTAGGGGAATTATATTGGATCTTTTATTACAATTCTTTGAAGCCAAATGGATTAAAGGTAGAGTTTAAAAATACTTTCCCGGTAGGGAGGATAGATTTTTCCATTAAATTTTTCCAATTTTTTTTTTTTTTTCTTTCTCCTAATGTTTTGAGTTTGATATGTGCAGAAAACATAAGTAAATAAAACAAAAATATTGTTTTTTTTTTTGTTTTTCCCGATTGGGTTCTAAAATATTTTTGGAAAATGGGGGAAAAACCTCTCCTGGGAATTTGTTTATAATATTTTTAAAGGAAAAAAATATTGGTTTTTTTACCCTTAAAATTTTTAAAGAATTTTTTCTGCCCATTCCCCTTTTTTTTTTCTTTTTTCCTTTTTTCTTTCTATCAATTTTCTTAAATATTTTTTTTTAAAGTTTTTGGGTAAATATATAAGGTGTTTCATATTTTGGGATTCATATTTGTCCCAATGGTCGGGTTTTAACGGGTTTTTTTTCCCGTGGCTTTGCCCCCCCCCTTTTTTAAAACGTAAATTTTTAAATTTTAAAGGGGGAAATATTAGGGTATCTGATCCTTCTTTATTGGGGGGATTAGTATGTCCTGGAAAATTTGGGGGGTTTTGGGGATTCAATTTTCCCTTTTCTTGAAATTTTTTACCCCACTTTCCTTTTGTTTGGGGGCCCCCTTTTAAAAAAAATTATATTACAAATATTTTGGGGGTTTATGTCCTGTAACCAAAGTTTTTTTGGGGCTTTTTTACAAAGGTCTTTTGTTGTGGCTCGTCATCAATGTAACCCGAATTTTTTGTTTTTTTTTAATAAGGGGGATGTTGGTTTTAAAATTTTATTGCTTTTAAAGAGCGTTTTGTGGAAAAGGGAGACAATTTCGCAATGAAATTTCGGGTTTTATTTTTTTTTTTTTGAAAGGGGCCTCGGTTATAAAAGGTCATGCGTGGTTTTTCCCCACATTCCTTTTGGTTTTCCATTTGTATAAAGATTTTCCTTTTAAAAGGGGTTGAGTGGTCAGGGGAAACCCGGGGCTTTTTAAATGGCCCCTTTAAGGGGCCTTTGACGTTGTTTTGTTTTTTGTATTAGATCTATGGTGGTGGGTTTCCCCTTTAAATTTTTTAATTATGTCAAAAGGTGTTCACTTTTATTGAATTTACTGATTAGTTTTTTTGTAATTTTGGTTTTAGTGAAAAGTTTTATTTTTAATCATGTTTTTATATTTTAAATTTTTGTATGGTTTTTTTAATAATTTGTTATCATAAAACGTTTTTTAAATCAATTGTTTTATGGGTTTTCACTAATTTTATTATTTTTTTTATTTTTTTAGCCCCATTTAAATTTCAGGGCCTGTACATTCAGGGGGGTTTTTCATAATAAAATAAGTAAAAAAATTTCCCCAAAAGTGACAATCTTGACTACAGGCGGTTTTCAAAGGGGGAGAGGGGCCCCCCCCGCGAAGGGTTTTCAATTTTCCAAGGGAAGGGGGGAAAAGGGGGGCCCAAAATTTTGGGGGGTTGTTACGCGGGTTATTCTAGGTTGTAGGCTATCCGGAAAAAGTGGGGGTTTTTAGGGTTTCTTTTGAACGGTTTTAAAAAATTGAGGGAAGTTGGTGTGTTGGGGGGAGCGATTCCCGAGTATGGGGGGAGGAACCAAGAAAAACTTGGGGGGTTGTGGGGAGGTGACAAAAGGAAGGGGGAAGAAGGGCCCGTGAGGGGCGAGGTTTTCGTTTGGGGGGGGTATCTGGTTTTTGAGCAAGGGTGTTTTGGGGGGAAGGTCCCTGGGGACCCGGGAGGGCATGGTTAGTAAATTTTAAAATTTAAAACCCGGCAAATGGGGGGCCATGAGGGAAATTTGGGAAGGGGGGAGGCGGGGAAAGTACGAGGGGAGAGGTGGATAAACGGACACCGATTTGAGAAAAGGGTTGAAGGGGGGCAAGAGTGTTAGATGGGGGGGCGAAAAGAAGGGTGTTCAGAGTCAAAGGCCCGGGAGATTACAAGGGCGTGGACAACATAATTTTTTACCCGTAAATTACGTTTTTTTGGGTTTTTTTAACCCCCTTTTTTGGCATCACCTGCTTGAGAAAGATCCATTGTGGAGTTTTAAAAATTGCAAGGGGGTGGTTGAATAAAGCAAGTTTTTCTTCATTTGGGAAAGGGTTTCGTTACATACTTTAAAAATTCCCAAAAAATACAAAGGGAAAAAAATGAATGACGTACAATGGGAAGAGGGGGGGGAAAGGGGCCCCCCCCGCAAAGGGGTTTAAAACTACGTGGAGGAGGAAACAGACAGAAGTTAAGGGGCAGACCTTTTTTGGACCATAAAAAATATTGAAAAATAAACTTTTAAAAAGCATTAAACCCATCATTTTCTACATTTAAAACAAGTTTAGTGAATTTTTATTTTAAATTTATAAACACAACCAAAAAGGCCAAGGAAACCTTATCAATTGGGTCCCTAACTCTAATCCCTTTCTTTTAAGCCCAACAACCCGTTTAATTTTGGGCAACACTCCCCTTTTACAAATTGCACTACCCTTTAAAAAGGGTTTTCCCTGAATAAAATTACGTGGAAAGCTTGCAAATGAAAAAAAACAAACATTTTCCCCCATTCTTTTTTTATTTTAAAAAATTTTGCACCATTTTTTTTTTTAGCTGCCTTTAGTGTTCCCTTGTTTAAAAGTTTGTCTCCAGGGGATAAAGGGCCAGGCTGAGAGCTCCTCATTCCCGGTCGAAAATGTAGACATTTTATTTTTCCCCTTTGGCAGCTACGAGAGTTCCAAAAACCCCAAATGTATCTTTTACTGCCCGTCCTCTGCTTTCCTTTGTAAATTTTCAAATGGCAAATAAAAAAAAAAAATTTAATTTAAAGGGTTTTTGCATTGATAAAAAAGAAAAAAAAAAAAATAGGTTTGGTTCATGCAAATTTTTAACCCTTGGGCCCCTTTTTCTTGAAGCAAAACTTTACCCTCACTAATCACAATGCTTTACATAAAAAACTTTCTTTTTACTACAGGGGGGGAAAGGCCCCGGTGATGTCTCCTCGGGTCACATGAAAATGCAAAATTTTAAAAAAATTTCCCCCGCCCCCCCCTTTTTGACACAAAGTTGAAGAGTGGATGCAGGGGGATAAATGGTCGGGCAAAAAAACCCCTTTTTTGTGGTAGGTTTGAATATACAGTTTGATTCAAAATGTCATTTAAAACCCTCAATTTTTTGTATGTAAAAGGAATTCATTATGCAAAAGTTTAAAAAGGGTTTAATTTCGTTTTAAAAGTTTTTATTTTTAGGGGGTCTTGGGGGGTTTTTTTTTTAAAAAAATTTGGGTTTAAAAACAAAATGTACAAAAATTTTCCATGTCACTGTTTCATTTTTTTTTTTTTTTTTTGGAGGGGGGTTTGTAGAAAGTTTTATTGACAACAAAAGGGGCATATAAGATTGAAATAGATAGGAAAAAAAATAAATAGATAGAAAATTTTTTAAAATATTTTTTTTCCCTTTAAAGATAAGTAACATTACACTGTGCAAGCTTTTTAGTGATGACAGGGAAAGAAGGGAAAAATCCCTAAGGGGCTAATAAGGGGAAAAGGCCAAATCCCAGATGGAATTCAAATGAAAAATTTTTGGGAAAAATACAATTTTTTTAAAATCCTTTAAAGAATTTTTTTATAAAAGCAAATAGCAACCACTTATC
Organism: Phyllomedusa bahiana; assembly: GCA_025379985.1. NCBI lineage: Eukaryota > Metazoa > Chordata > Amphibia > Anura > Hylidae > Phyllomedusa > Phyllomedusa bahiana. The sequence continues at coordinate 35,957 of JAODAL010019596.1, forward strand.
GCTGACAGTATTTGCAAGCACTTGAAATGGACAGTTTAATTTGATACATGGGATGCTGGCCTCCGAAAATAAGTACCGGAATCCAGCACGTGGTGGTGACAGTGCACTATTGCTATAATTAAAAAAGGGCCAGAAAAATTTGAAATTTCCCTCAGGCAATAACGTTTTTTCTTACTGCACTTTAAGTAATTTCCGCTTCTTTAAAAAACATGGACATTTTTTTCAGTGGAATCAACAGCAAATAAAAAATTTTACTGATGAAAAAGTTTTTTCAATCCCTTTTCTAACATTTCATATAGAAAAAGAACTTTTTTTTTATTGTTCTATGATCTAAAAACCCTTTCAAAAATGTTTTTTAAAAGTCTACAATCATTTTTTGGGCTTTCATTTCTCATCAAAGCTAATAATTTTCCCTTGCAACATCTACAAACAAAAAATGCAGTCTGAATCCTTTCGGCCATCTTTTTTTCCCCCACAACCCAAATTTGATTTGGGGCCCGGAGTTGATTCTTTAAGCCCCTAATGGTGTTGGGTTTCCCGGGGGCCCCTTCAACAGCTTCCAACATCTTCCATGCCCTTTTTTCCCCTTTTTTTTCCTGTTTTTTGCCCCTTTTTTTCCCCCCAAATGCAGCCCCCGGGGCCCGATTGCCCAGTGTTTCCACAGGGGTCCCAAGGCCCCCGGGGAATTTCCCTGCTCCTATGTGGGCCAGTCCAAGCCTTCTGTAGCCCCATTTTCCCTTTTTTCCATATTTTGGATAAACAGGTTGTGTTGGGAAAAAATGGGAAACGAGCATCGAAGTTTGTTTTTACAATTTCCTTGAGAAAAAATAAAAAATAAAAGGTTGGCCCCCCTTTCCCCCTAATTTAAAACTCTTTGATTGGGGCTGGAAACTGCAAAAAAGTAAATTTTAAAAAACAAATTATATCAACTCCAAGACGGCATTAAAAGCATACAAACCCTTAGTTCGTTTGGGAAATTTTAAAAACTTTTTTTCCTAGTTTTAAAAAGGCCCCAACCTAAAGGGGTTTTTTTTGCAGTTTGATTGTGTATGCAAATTGCCCAAGCCCACCTTTTCGCCCTTTAAGGGAAACCCCATTTTAAATGAAAGGGTCTATTCCCAAAAACCCCCTTTTTGCCCCTTTTTTGGGAAAATTTTCATTTGGAATTTGCTGTTTCCATCTTAGTTGTGTAATTCTCCCACTAGGCTGAATGAGGGCCTTTTTAAATTTTTTAAGTTTTGGAACCCCCACCCTTAATGTATGGCACTTTAGGTTTCCACGAGGGTTCCAAATACGGAAACCCCTTTTTGGGCCCAACTTGATTTTCCACTTGTCCAAGGGTTTTTTTATTTTTGGTGCCAAAAGTTGGGTGCTGGTTTTGTTTTTTTTTGGGTTTACTGTTTTCTTGCCCGTTTTATTTTCCAAAAAAATATAATTTCCCTTTAAAAAATCTGTAGGAACCCCCAAAAATATGTTAATTTAAAAATACAGTAAAATGATGATTATCTACATGCTTAGTAGTAAGGCAAGTCTACTAGTACACATAAGTAAAAAAAAGGCAGAACCCCAACATAAACACCCATGATCCCCTATATAAATGGGGGTTTCCCAGACCCCGGGTTTCAAAGAAATCAAACAAAAACTATTTTAACAGTATTTGGGGTTTTTTAAACAAAGGCCCAAAAATTTTTGCAACCCATGGAGCAAAAATTTCGGAAAAATTTTTATAAAAACTTAACCGTAAAACTTTTTTCCCCATTTTTGGGAAAATTTTTTCAATTCAAAGGTTTCCCCAATTTCCCAATTCCCCTCCCAAAAAATATATAATTTACTATGTTGAGTAAAATTTTCCAAGATTTAAGGAGGGGAACAAAAGTGGAGGGCATAGTTTTGGTTTTTAAAACCCGGTTCTCAACTGGGGGATTGGTTTCGGGAAAACCAACGCTTTTTATTGTAAAAAAAAAAGAGAAGATTCACCATAAAGCAAACAAACCAAAAATAATTTTTTTTCCCTTTCAACCTTTCTTAACTTTTTAAAGATTTGGTTAAAGGGTGGGGTTTAAAAAGTTTTGGGGCCCTTAAAAAGGTTTGGGGCCGGGGTGAATGGGGGGGGGAAGGAGGGGGGGTTTCCCAATTTGGGTTTTTTGGGGGCCCCCCTTCCCCCCCTCCCTTAAAAAGGGGGGTTTTAAGGGGGCCTTGGGGTGGGGGGGCGGGGGGATTGGGGGGTTTCCCCGGGGTGTAAAATCTTTGATTTTCTAAAAAGTGGGGGGTTAAGGGGTTGGGTTCCTATGGGAAAAAAAAATTGCGGGTAAAATGGGAAAAAGTTTTCGGGGGGAAAAAGGGGGGTGGTGTTGAAGTTGGGTTTTTTTTCATGTTCCCCGGGGGGTTTGGGTTTGGGGCGGCCGGTATGGGGGGCCCTTTTGGGGTCGGGGGAACTCTTTTTTTGGGGAGGGGGGTGAGGGCCAACGGGGGAATTTGGGGGCCCCGGGGTGGGAAAAAGGGGGGGGGCCCCCCCCCTAATGGGGGGGGGAGTGGGGGGGTTTTGGGGGTTTTTTAAAAGGGGGGTGTGCAAACTTACCGGGGCACCGTTGAAAGGGGGGGGGGGGGGAAGGTTGGGGGGGTATAGTATTGGGGGTGGGTGGGATGGGGGGAAAAGGTTGGGGGGGTTTTGGGTTTTTAAGGGCTTTTTAAATCCGGGTTTTTAAAAATCTTTTAAATTTTTATGACGGGGGGGGGGAAACCCCCCTTTTTCCCGATTTGGGGTTTTGGGTTTTAATCAAAAAGTGGGGGTTTACCGGGGGGCTTTGGGGGAGGGGGGGGCCGGGGGCCTTTTTTCTTTGGGGAAAAGGGGTTTGGTTTTGGAATTATTGAGATTTGGGGGTTTGGTTTTAAAAAGGGTTTTCAAATGGGGGGATAAAGGGGGCGGGGGGGGGTTTGGGGGAAAGGGGGGTTTTTGGGGGGGTTCGGGGGTTGGTGTAAAATAAGGGGTTTAATTTGGGGGGGTAAACCCTTTAAAAGGGGTTTAAAAGGGGGGGGAAAAGTTGGGGGCCCCCTTTTGGGGGGAAAAAAAGGGGGATTTTGGGGGGAATTTGGGGAAATTTTTTTGGGGGGTTTTTTAAAAAAAAGGGTTGGGGGGGTTAAAGGGGAAATAGGGGTTGGAAAAAAACTGGGGGGGAAGGGTTTTTGGCGGAAAAAGGGTTTGGGCCTTTTTTAAAAAATTTGGGCCCCGGGGGTTTTTAAATTGGGGTTTTCCTTTGAATATTTTCTGGGGGGGGTTTGGGGGAGGGGGTTTTCAAAACAAGGGGTAACGGGAAGTTGGGGAAAAGGGGGGTTTTTATTTTTTTGGGGGGGTAAAAAGGCTGGGGTGGGGGGTTGGGGGGGGGAAAAAGGGGGGGGGGTTTTATACAGGGGTTTTGAAAAAAATAATTTCTTTATTTGGGAATTTTTAAAAAAAAGGGCCAAAGGGGGGGGAAATTAAGGGTGCATGGTTTTTAAAAGGGGGGGGATTTAGTAACAGGTAAGTCGTGGGGATTTTTTAAAGGTTCCTAAAGGGGGAAAATTTTTGGGGGGAATGGGGGGGGGTAATTAAGGGAAAAAAGAAGGGTTAAAAGGGGGGGGGGGGCCCGTGGGGGTGGGATTTTATGGGTTAAGGGGGGGGGGCCAAAGGGGGGATCCCAAAAATTAAGGGGGGAATGGGGGGTTTGGGGGGGAATGGGGGGGGTTTTGGGGGGCATGGGGGAACCTTTTGGGTCGGGTATTAAAAAACCAGGTGGGGGGGGAAGGGGGGTGGGCAGGGAAGGGGGGAAATTTAACCCCGGCTTGGATCTGCTTTTGGAAATAAAGGGAAAAAGGGCCGGGGGGGGGGGGGGGGGTCGGGGTTGGGGGGGTGTTGGGGTTGGGAAAGGGGCCCCGCACCCTTGGAAAAACCCCAAAATTTCTTTGTTAAAGATTGGGGGGCCGGCTATTTTTTAAAATGGAGGGAAGGCCCCGGGGTTCCTTGGGGAAAATTTATTGGTCTTGGGAAAAATTTTCTAATGTTTTATTTAAAAATTAAACCAATTTTAAATTTTGGGGGGGGAATTTTTAGGGGGCTTAACCCCTTTTGGGGGGATTTTTTCCCTATTTGGGGGGGAAGGGGGGGGGGCCCGCCTAAAAAAAAGGGTTTGAACCGGAAAAAGTTTTTGGGGGGGCAAGGGGGGTTTTAAATGTATAACTTTCCGGGGGGGCTAATGTGGAAGGGGGTGGGGAAGAGTTCCAATATGTCTTTGATTTTGTCTGTCTAGGAGGCTTTACTGTATTGGGGTGTTCTTAATTAACAAGACTAACAGGGAATGTAATGTAGCAAAATATATTTATCAGTTTTTGGAAAAAACAGCAGCTAAAGGAAGACGGCTTGGATTAGAATCGTACAAGCTATTACTATAATGTCAAAGTAGATATGAAAATAACAATAATATACAATATTTGTAATATGGCAATGCTACAACAGAAGCACAAAGTTTAATAGACTGCATGGTTTTCACTAGTGACCCTTTAGTCAATTCATGGTCACAGGTCATGGTATTTGATAAGGCCTCCTAAGGTGGCAACTAGTGTGTGATGGGATAATTAAGCCTAATAAGGTACCAAGATTAACCCCTTCCTGACACTGGATGTACCTGTATGGCCTAGCCGGAAGTGACTTCCCACAAAACTACGTACAGGTACTTCCTGGACATTGTGCGGGTTCTCAAATGGGGCCTGCATGATCACAATATGGGAACGCTGTATATTACAACTGGCTCCATGCTGCATCGAACGCGGTCGGAGTGAGCTTCGGTAGCAGGTGATTAACCCATTAGCTACCGTGATCAATCGCGATTGCGGCAGCTAAGGAAAAGACCGAGGGAGGGAGCTCCCTATGCCGCGGAAGTGATCACAGGCTCTGATGGCTTCCCTGACAGCCTGGTAGCCTAACCTTGATATCCCTTTCTATGTTTATGTTGAAACCTTCTTTTTTCAAGATGTAGAGGATGCCCCCTTGTTCTAGATACAATCCTGGGTATAAATAGATCTTGGGAGAGATCTCTATGTTTACCTTTAATATAATTATACATATTTATTATGAAGCCATCTTTTCTCTAAACTAAATAACCCTAATCTTGCTAATCTTTCTGGGTATTGTAGTCCACTCAGTCCTTTTATAACTTTTTACCCACCTTTGAACCTGTTCAAGCTCTACAAAGTCTTTCCTGTGCACTGGTGCCCAAAACTGTATACATTATTCCATGTGAGGTCTGAACAGTGACATGTATAATGGGAGAATGATGTTCACATCATGTGCATCTATGCCCCTTTTAATACACCCTATGATCCTATTTGCCTTGGCAGCTGCTGCCTGACACTAGTTGCTACAATTAAGTTTACTGTCCACCAGGATTCCAAAGTCCTTCTCCATGTCCCTTTTTTCAAGCGTTTTTCCATTTCATATGTAATCATAAAATGGATTTTTCCTCCCCATGTGCATAACCTTGCATTTATCTGTGTTAAACCTAATCTACCACTTCCCTACCCAAGCCTTAACCTTACACAGAGCATTATCCTCTATTGTGTTGATTACTTTGCAGAGCTTAGTATCATCTGCAAAGATTGATATTCTACAGTGCAATTCATGTGTAAGATCATTAATGAATATATTAAAGAGATTAGAGTCTAATACTGAACCTTGTTGTACCCCACTGGTAACAGGAGTCCAATCAGAGTATGTACCATTGTGATTGACAGTTAACATGGAGAACAGTACACAGCAGTACTGCTGTATACTTCTCTCCATTGTAACAGTGATCTGAAGATCACTGATACAAGTCCCCTTGTACAAAAAAAAACATAAGCGCAAAAAATAAAATAAAAAGGCGTACACCACCCTTCTCACCCCAACAAACCACAATCACCCAATAACCACCAAAAGTAAGATTTATAGAAATAAATAACAGTTTAAAGCAACGATAAATTTGTATATCAGGACACACGCATGTATAACAACCTACCCTATAAATTTGTCACATTATTTAACCCACACTGTCAACACATTTTAAAAAAAAAAAAAAAAACAGCAATGGAAACAACTTTCCATTCATCTCGTGGCGCAAAATATGGAAAAAAAAAGCATTGAAAAACTCATATAAACACATATAAACACCATTGGTGTACCACAAAAAAAAAAAAAAAAAAAAATACATCAGTTCATTCCTTAATCAGCTAGATAAACAGAAAAATAAAAAGTTATGGCTATGGGACTATGACAACATAAAAACACAATTTTTTATAAATGCATTTCTATCGTGTAAAAGTAATAAAACTTAAGAAAACTGTATAAAATTTATATCATTGCAATTGTATTGACGTGCATTGCAAAGTTGCCCTGTCATTAATACCGCACGGTGAACGCTGTAAAAATGAAGCCCAAAAGATAATGGCAGAACCATTCCATTCTCCCACCCCCATATGTTTCTATGTTGCAAATTTTCTTGGAAATGTGATATATTACTACTATTACTACCAAAGCCCCCTAATGCCATAAAAAAAATAAAGACATTTAAAAAATGATGACATCCTACAGTAGACATATGAGACATATGGTAGATTTTAGTTTTAAACTATTTTATGTGGAATAACTATCTGTCTTTCATGCAGAAATTATAAAATTTTGAAAATGGCAAATTTTTTAAAATTGTCACAATATGTTTCACAAATAAACAAGAATTGTATGGACCAAAGTTTCTTAATAACTTAAAGAAAAGTGTCAAAAAAACCCCTTAAATCCGGGAAAGGGAAAAAGTTCTTCATATAAATTGACACATGTCAGATTATAAAAATGGGGCTCTGCCAGAGAGGTCAAAACTGGCTGCGGCGGGTTAAAGGCAAGTAAACCTTGAATAAATTGGAATAGAATAGGAGAAAAATACCACTGACTAAACAGATCAAGAGAGGAAAGAGTCATTAAAAGCAACCTAATGTCAAGGCAAGGAAAGATCATCAAGGTCACAAAAAACCATAAGATCAGGAAGAAGTAATGCTAAGAGCAGGTCAGTTTATTAAAAATCATATGTTACCTACCCCCCGGGACACTTCGGATAATTTGCTCACAGCTGCAACCCTACCAGTGCAAAGAAGATGAACAAGGTCAAAAGCTTTGCAAAGGTGGGAATAAAAAAAAGTCTCCGAGGTTAAGTGGATAATGCCAGCCCCCTGTATAAAAGTAAATTGGGATGTCTGTTTTTTACAAAAAGTTTTTTGCTGTTTGGCAGCCCCCAGTTCTGCATGCATAAACCCCTGTCCAGTCAAGGTCACCACGCCAGGGGGGCAAAAGGGGCATGTCAGCATCTGTACTTTAAGGGAGTCGATCTAACAGTTACTTTTTGGTGTTTGAGACTAACCACGTGCGGGTAAGGGGAAAGATACGTCTAAAAAGGGGATGTTTGGCCCAGGGGGTTATGTTAAAGGTAACATCATAAGATGCCCATTTACTTAAATTTGGAAAATAAGCACGATCCAGCAATGAAGAATGTTGGGTGGCCTGAGGATAGGGGTTTTGGATTTTAAATCTTTAGCCACGTGCCCCTGTTCACAGGCTTAATTGCGGGATTTTTTTTCCCCCCCAATTACCGTTTTTTAATGGGGGGGGGCCCCCCCCCGGGGGCCCCAAGACCTGGATTCTCAGCGTGAAACCGCCGAAATAATTGCAGTCACTTTCTCCCCCCCCCCCCCTCAGTATTTTTAGCGGGGAAGGAAACTAATCCAATTTCTCTATGAAACTGGGGTTACGTAATGACGGGGAGTTTTTCAGCCGAAATTTCCACGTGGGCGTGATTACGGGCTGAAATGTCCCAAATAAGTTGTTGTAACATGGCCGGACTATTGGAGCTGGAACCCTTGGAAATAATACCGTCAGAGGTCCCATCGGGCCAATTGTTGGGGCCCAAAGGGATAAGCTAGGAGTTACAAAATGACTTACATAATGTTCGTTAGTACAAAGTAAAAAAAAAAAACCAATAAAATATGCAAGTTTTAAAAGGCTGTTTCAGAACCAATGAATTGTGAGATACCTGCTGGCTTAAAGCATAAAGGGAAACCTGTACATCTTAACGATGCAGGGGGCATAAGCTGGTGGAAACTAGAGACTTTTACAAGCCTACAGGTCTCTTGGAAAATTAGCCAAGGAAATAAAAACAGTCTTTTGCATATATTAAGGAATAGGCATTGCATTGTCCTAAAAATTTTTAAATTCAGGGAAACAAAAATAAGCTCTTCAATTCAACTCATTTTTGCATTGACAGAAATCCAGATTAGAAAACGTTTCCACAAGGAACACGCCTTCCTCAATTTAATCATAAAAGGGGAAAGGGACCGGTGTTGCAGCAGCAATGGAATCTGGTCACCTTCTCCTTTCTCTCCAGATAAAATTGGGGAAGGGCGTTTTCCCCTGGGAAAACTTTTTTCTAATCTATTTCTGACAATGCAAATTTCATGAGGTTTAAAATTTTGGAAGCTTATTTTGTTTCCTGTTGTTCAATAACAAATAACATAAAAATTTTTTGAAAACATTTTGGGAGGGCCGGGGTTTTTCTCGAGTATTGGTTACGTTTTGGAAATCTATCCACTGAGCACCCGAAGTATCAATAGGGGTGCACCACCATATTACCTCATACTTTAAAAATAAACTTATCCTGCAAAAAGTTGTCATTACTATTTGCTTTGTTTTTAGAGGGTTTAAAAATAATTTAATTTTTAAAATTAAAATTATTTTTTGTGATTTTTCTTGCATTTTCCACATTATTGTATATTTTTAAAGAATCCGAATATCCTAATTTTCACTCCAGCCACTAAGCCTAATTATATGCTGGAACTTCCTGTTCTATTGAGATCACTTTGAATTCTCCTCATTATATCCTGGCAGTTTTGCGGGTGACCCCTTTTAGGTAAAAGATTTTCAAAACCCCTTAGTCCGTTGGGGGTATTTTTACTTTAGTACGCATCACGACAGTACGCCCACAGTACATTGTGTCTTTCGGGAGCTTGCGCTAATACGCGCACACTCTTGTCACTTATCTCCAAGCGCGTACAATACGATTGTATTGTACGAGGGGGGAAGGGAGGCTTACCCATATTCTAAATGAAACTAGGTTACCGCAATTTCTGTGCACATGTCCCCCTGTTTAAGACAAATACACGGAAAATGCGGGGAAAAAAATTACACCATGTGAACATACCCTAAAGAGAACACTTTTGAGGGCTTGCTCTCTATTTCCTTTTTTTTCACATGGCTGGTATAAAGTGTCGAGAAGGTGGCAAGAAATGAAACAACAACCATGGTGGTCATCTGGCTAAATGCTATCTTTTGGGGGGAAAATAACTATACTTACCTTTTGTTCTCTCCTCTGTTTTACTTACTTTGTCTGCAGGTGGTCAGTCTGTGAGTGGTACCGCCACTGATTGAGTGCTGCAGTAGTCATGTGTCATTTCCTGATGCAACTGCTCAGAAGGTTCACTTCTGAACAGTAATATCAGATAAGCACACGTGACCCCTGCAGCCACAGGTTGACTGCCAAATGCAAGAAATCAGAAGTCAGTAGAAGTCTGCAGCAATGGTAACTGTGGCTGGCTTATTAGTGCCAGTTGCAGCGAAAATCCAGGGGAAATACATCCCCGGCACTGATTCCACAGCGACTGGCTTTTAATAAATACAAACTCGGCAATTAGCTGACCGGGTTCCCTGCTTGTCGGTGTATACAGCGCTCTTTTGACACTGTGTACACAAGATCGGAAGAGAGAGGTAAAAAAACTACCCTTTTTCTCATGGAGAGCTCAGGTATCGCTGATAGCTGGCTCTCCACCCACACAACTGTTCAATTAGTGTACAATGTGTCACTCACAACACAAAAGGGTTTGGGTTTAAAAATTTTAAAAATAAAGAAAAAGGGTCTTTAGTTTAGGCCATAAGGGACTTGATTGTGGAGTTGAAATATCCAAAAAGCTTCTCTATTTAACACTATTTGCAGGTCCCCTCTCTTTTTGGGTCTGGCTCCTTCCTAAGCAAAAAAAAAAAAAACCCCTGCAAGACCTTCAGTGATAATTTAAAAAGTGTTTTGGCCCCAAAAGCATTGTGTTTTTTCACCAAAGGGTTTTCCAATTGGATAGTTTTTTTTTTTAAATATTTTGCATCTATGCACGTTTGGGCTAAATTAAAAATGCTTATTGTTCAAATGGTAATATTTTACAAAATTTGTTCCCTTTTTATTATTTTTTGGATAAAAATAAAAACAGATTATTGTACCTTCTTGACATTTTTCGAATTTATCAACAACTTGTTTGAGTCAAAAAATTTTCAAGAATGTTGGAGCCACTGCTTTTTCTAGTCTTTCAGGCTACTATCATTATATGGTGGGTGTGTAGTTTTACACTATTAAAACACATGGACCCCACATTCCACGTTATTTTGCCCCCCAATACCCTGGGTAAAAATAGCCTTCTTCTGCTTCCAGCGTTATGAAGTGACCCCAATTAGAAGGTTGGGGTGAGTTGCCATCTCACCAAATGCCATTTGTTTCCGACCTTTTTTAAAGCAGACAATTACCCCCAGACACTAGCATGAGAGTCACAAACTGCACAAAACAGACCTGGTTGTAGTCCAACATCTGTATCTGTGAAATCATCAAAAAGCAGATTCGGGTTCCCTTTTTTTCCTTCTTGTTTGGTTTTTCCCTAATCCTTCCCACCCTTTTCTCCAATCCTGCCCCCGTGTTCCTATTTCCCCACTTTTTTGGTGACCCAGATTATGTTTTCACTTGGTTCTGACCGTATGTGTCTCTTTCCCTGATTCTGTCTTTCTGATTTTTAGCCCTTGCCTCTTTCTGGGCTCTGCTTACATCTTACTCCTTTCTTACCTTCTGGCTCCATCTGACCACATTACAGTCTTGTCCCCCCAGTTCTGGTCTAACTTCTTTCCCGCAATGTTTTCTTGGTTCTGTTGAAGCACTGTTTCCATTTGCCTGTTCTGTCCCAGGTTCTCGTTCTTGTCCTGGTTTTTATGTTCTCTCTTGAGTCCTGCCATAACTGCTATGTTCAGTTGACAACTGATACATACTTCCATGTAAGTTTAAGGGTAAAAAACAAAAGAACATTTAGACTCCATACCACAGTCTAGCCGCCAGTGCAAAAAACAGTTTAGCCTTAAGACCCATAATCTAGTGAAGAATACTGTAACATGCATAATAAATAAGAAATAAAAATAAATGTTATTGGAGATTTTGTTTCCTTTCTTGCAAAAATATTGAGAGAGGTGTCCTAACCCAATGATTTATCTGAGGGCCTCCATCAATTTTAAGCTAGCCTGGTGATATTGTTCAAAGGAAATTGTGGGTGGATATTAAACCATGCTATTATACAGAGCCATTTTAAAAGCATTTATGGCCCCCAGGCATAGCAGTGCTATGGGCCCTTCCCATATACATGACATCACACGAGACCATGCCTCTTGCCACGTCCAAACATTACACAAAATGAGCCAATATTTCTAACCACCCTCAAGCACCCCCATGTCATTATATTGCCTATGCATCCCCACTGACATCCTTTAGGCAGCCTGCAGTCTACCAACCTAAATGACAGGGCAGGAAGCCAATGGCCATTGATTTTAATTGTTTGCACTTCCTAAAAACACACAAAAACACACAATTTAACAAAAAAAAGAGCCTTGCTCGAGTATTCTTATTGCCTCTTGCTTAGATAATTAAATTATTAACATATTTATAGACTAAAGTAGTTCATAGATTAATTGATGTCTTAGTGGCAGAGACAGTCCAAGTAAACAGGTTTCTACTTCTACCCAATATATCCTTTTATGTAAGTCAGCTATGGATAAATAGTGACTACAATGAGATCAATAACATCATTAATATGTTCTGAATGTAGCCCTGAATTCAAACTATAATTCTAATAAGTGAACATCTCGATCCCCTTGTAAACACTGTCTCACATTAATTACCCGAGGAATCATCTCACATGATGTGGACAAGAAGGTCTAAAACGGACCTGGTTATCTCTTTTTCAGCAGAGTGACCTTAAGAAAGGCCTTTGTGTAAGTAATTTACAATCTTGTCTAGTACAAGCTGCTAGCCTCTCGGTCTGTAATAGAACAATAGATTGTGTGCCATCCGAGGCATTAACTTCTGTGAGAACTCTGTCATTAATTGTATTCCTGGTAGGATATAGAAGGAAGCCACATTGTGCAGCGTTTGTATTTCTATCCAGGGTCTTGTGCATGGGGGCCCCATAGGCTTCTGTTCTAAATTTTAGTACATAAGTATTATAAAAGGATAATGTAGTAGTGTTATTGTGTTTTACAATAATTGTACAGTAAAGTAAGGGTTTAGGGGAGGTCAGCATGACAGGGGTTGGAGTGCATGGCAGAAGACAGAAAGGGATTAAAAGCACTGGGAGCAATATGGTAATTTGGAGGTGGTTTGGGAAGAATAAATGGGGGTAAGTGGGAAAAGAGTGCTCCATTTTAGGTGATAAACCATAGAAAAGTCGCACCATGAAAATCATTGAGCGGAGGTGATTAGCATAGTTATTTATGTATAAAAAAAATGAGAGAATACACTCAGTGAATGGACTTTATTGATTATGCATAGATCTCTTTAACCCTTTCTGCCACACCCAGTTTTGACCTCCCTGAAAGAGCCCCATTTTTTAAATCTGACATGACACTTTATGTGAGAATAACTTTTTGATACTTTTACCTATTCATGTGATTCAGAGATTCTTTCTCGTGACATTTTGTTCTTAAAGTTATTAAGAAATTTTGGTAAATACAATCCTTGTATATTTGTGAAAAATATCAAAATGTTGTGAAAATTTAGAAAAAATTGCCATTTTCAAAGTTCGAAATTTCTGTGTGTCATATTATTATTCCACACAAATAGTTTAACTAGAATCTACCATCTGTCTACTGTAGGTTGGCATCATTTTTTAAATGTCTTTTTAATGACATTAGGGGGCTTAGAAATTTAAAAGCAATTTTTCCCATTTCCAACAAAATTTGCAACTTATCATATTTTTCGGACTACAAGATGCACTTTCTTCCCCAAAAATTTGAGGGGGACATAGGGGTGCATCTTATAGTCAGAATATACTATTTCGAAACGACAGGAGGCTGGAGAGCGGAGATGCTGTGGGAAGCCGGCAGCTGGGTTTAAGGGGTCAAACCCCACCACTGGCTTCTCACAGCATCACCGCACTCCAGTCTCCTGCCGACCCAAGATAGTACTGTGTGGCAGCCAGCGGCTGCCGACTGTACGAACAGCTGCTCAATGAGGAACAGTGTGCAGCAACGTAACTGCAGGGAGGGGGGTCAGTTGCCATGGCAGCAGGAAGCTTCCATAGCTGCCATGTATCTACACTTATTACACCCTGCTATGACTGCTAGGGCAGGGTGTAATAGGTAATGAATGAATAAAGTGTAATACTAATCCTATTTATACCACAGCACAGTAGTACTGCTGTATATAGGACAAGACATTGTACCCCCTAGTGGTCAGCTACCCTAGGGGGACTAAGTATTAGGATATGTTTACACAGCATTTTTTAGTTGCGTGTTTGGATCCATGGTTCGGGCCCGAAACAGACCCAATCATGCATCTAACAATGTGCAGTATGATTTCCATTAGTTTCAATGTAAAACATGCATTAGCATTCAGACATCTGAAGGCCGATGTGTGTTTTACTTGTGTCTTTCTGATGCATCTTTCGGATCCATTCAAAGAATTGACATGTCAATTCTTGATCCATTTTACGCAGCAGACATCCTATTTAAAACTATATGCTGCACATAAAACTCATCCAAAAATGCATCACATTTTGGGTATGTCTTTGGATAAGTTTTACACAGCGCTTTTCAATACGTTTTTCAGATTGAAAAATGGATTGAAAGACGCAGTGTCAACACACCCTTAAAGTAAAAAGAATAACAGTTAAAAACTAAGTTACACATACAGTCATATGAAAAAGTTTGGGCACCCCTATTAATCTAAATCATTTTTAGTTCTAAATATTTGGGTATTTGCAACAGCCATTTCAATTTGATATATCTAATAACTAATATTGCACATTTTGTGTTAGTACAATAAACCTCATTTCAATCCGGAAATATTACTGTGTCCATCAGTTATTAGATATATCAAATTGAAATGGCTGTTGCAAACACCCAAATATTTAGAACTAAAAGTGATTACGATTAATAGGGGTGCCAAAACTTTTTCATATGACTGTAATTAGTATTGCCACATCTGTAAAAGTCTAAACTATCAGGAAAATCCACACCCACTCAAGGGTTGATGGCCTGACTTTGGGTGTATTTGTGATGTTGCGCTCCGCTAAGGGGTATGCAAGGTCAGCCGGATACAGTTTCACATTTAACCTCTGTCCACATAGGCACAGGAAGACCCAGAGAGTGCAAGAGGATACCCACTCACCCACAACCCTGAACAGCTGGCAGAGATCTATTTACCCACACGGTGAAACAGAGCTCTGCAAGCTTGGTAGACTGCCACATGTTCCTTGTTAGCTATAAGCTTTACAGACTTATAACAGGCCAGGGAGCAGCCCTGGTAGCAATATATTAAAGACCGAGAAGACGGAAATGCGGGATCTGGGAGATCAAAACAAGACCAGCTCACGATCAAAGTTTAAATATTCAATCTCCTTGGGGGCGTACTAGAAAAACAATATATACATAGGGGTATAACTATACAGATATTGGTCAGAGGTGCAAATACAATATGGGTCTGGGGGTACAGACAAAAGAAAACATTAATATGTGCCTATTTACCTTAGGTTGGCCTTGTGCTGGGCATACACATGGATGATTGTAGCCTGCTGGTTCTGGATGATCCCAAAATGCTTGGCATAACCTCCTTTCCCAGTGGAGATGACTTTGGGCGCAGTTGGGCTCAGACCTTTGAATGTACTGTACAGACCTTTGACTGGTACATCCTACGTTACACTCCTAACCCATGCTGTCACACTTCTCGAGGTTTGCATGATGCTCCATTCCAGGGCCATGCTGTTCCTAACTTCGGAAACAAAATGGACCATATCCTGGCATGGCAAGTCAAGCCAATGGTACCATCAGAAGTGGATGGGCCTAAGCTACGACCGAGTACCAAACATCGGGTCACTGCTCTGCTCCTGGTACCAGTTGTCCATTTCTCCCCACCCGTCGATGCTACAAATGCGGGAGTGACAGCTATGCGTGTGGGACGTTTCATATTTAAAAATATGAAACTGGGGTGTGTCTGTTATTCCATAATTCCTTATGAAACTTCAGCACCGTCTGTCTGCTACATTTCTTTGATGCTTGGTGTCTGGGCGCACATACCTTCCCTGGCCTTGGCCAAGGTGCTAACAAAATGAAATGAGGAATCCTTTGAGGCTCAGATGCCCTGCTAGGTTGGCTTTCTATGGATAGAGCAACTGTTTAAGTGCATCCTCAATGACACGTGATTTTCATCATATTCCTCACAATAACATCCTTTCTCCCATATGCTGTACACCATAGAAGAAAACAGATGCCAAACATCAAAATTGTGCGGGAGGAGGGAGAAGTAACAGTATGGGGGAAAAGAGGTTAAAAGTATAAAGCAGATATACAGAAAAAGAAGGTAAAAGCAAATAAAGCAAATGTACAGCAAGAAAAGGTAAGAAAGATAAATGGAAAGCTCAGCATGGGTAAGAAAAAAAGGTAGTATGATAAAGCACTGAAATGTGTAGTTACCTTAATATATATGAGGCATAAGGTAGATCAGATAATGATGAATGTATCAGGATGAGAGCGAGATGAGCGCTAAATAAAGATAAATGACAATGAGTGAGTAACGGGAAACATGAGAGTAAAAGATATTTGATAGAGCAAAAAAAGGAAGAGTACCTGGTAAGAGACGGCACAAAGGTATGAGGTAAGACTGCTATAACAAGTATCGCTGTAAAGAGCAAAGGAAGTATTATTACACAAAGGAAATAAAAGCAAGGTGTGTGCAAATAGTCACTAGAGGAGAGATATAAGCCAATACCTGTGAGCAGCAGGAGAAAGCATGCAGAGGCATCTGTGGATTACCAGCGTCTAGATTGGTAAGTGCATTTGAGTGCTTTGCCTAATGTCTCTATCATACTATCTTTTCTTTAGCCATGCTGACCTTTCCATTTGTATAGTTGTGTACTCATCATTTCTCTTTATTCTTTCCAGATGTCTTTTGTGACAAAGGCTAGCCGAAACGTCTAATGTTGTGGCATCTATTGTATCACTGTAACCTTTATGCAGAATGTTCCTTGTAAGCAGCATCTGACTATTTTGTGAAAAATAAAATACTCCATTATTTGTACAATACCAGAATTGGTGTGCCGTGGTTTTCTATTATCATTTTTGAAGGAATCCTGGCAATTTATTCCAAGGTTGGTAATACCCGAACTGTTTGGGTGCATGGAAACGCTTACAAGGGAGCACTATTTGGAACCCAGATTTCGGTGGGTGCCATGTCACATTTGGAAAGTCCCCAAAGTACCAGAATAGGTGAAACCTTCCTGAAGTTTCCCCATTTTGGATTCAACACCTCTCATGGATCTTATCTAGATGTGTATTGTGCATTTTGGGTGCACAGATGTTCCATAGTTCTTTTAAGCACTGGGCCACGAAAATTCTGGGAAAAACGCAGTTTCACCATTGTTTTATAATAGGATAACTTTGATATGCGGTCAGTACAGCTGCAATAATATCAATTTTATTTAGTTTTGTATGTTTCATTACTTTTACACAATAGTAAGGCACTTTTCCAAAACTGCATTATTATGTTGTCATAGTCTTATAACCATAACTTTTTTATTTTTCTGTACAGGGAGCTGGTTAGGGGCTTGTTTTTTTGGAGATGAGTTGACTTTTTTATTGGTACCATTACGGGTTCATATGACGCTTTGATCACTTTTTATCGAGATTTTTAGAGGAGTACAGAGCTGTACTGTTGGGTACCTCTCTCCATGGGAACTGTCAATCATTATGCCCGGCCATGCTCACAGGGCACAGTGTGGGCATAGTGACATCACGGACAGTCCAGAAGCCTTAGGTAAGCTTCTGGGTTGTTAGGGAAACCATCGGAGGGGGGCTCCAATGGGGACAGAGAGAGCTCCCTCCCTCTGTCTGATTAATCACCTGCAGCTTGTCCCATGTTGTGATTGGATGGGCCACGCTAGAGAGTCTGCATGATGTCCAGGATGTACCTGCGCGTCCATTTTCGGGAAGTCACTTCCTACTAGGAGGTACAGGTATGTCCAATGTCGGGAAGGGGTTAATAAGGCATGTTTCTAGTAATGTTCTGAGAACATTTGCTCCTAATATCATAACCTTACTTCAACTACTTTTACCATTCCTCTAAACAGTATTTAGCAGAATGTTTTCTCTGTTCCATGTCCTTTTTTCAAGATTCTAGTAAAAATGTTTTAACACTTTAATGACTTTAAAATTAACAGGTTTTTAACAGCTGTCTTCCTTATCCTACTGTATTTTCTGACTGACTATACATTTGCAATCTCTCCTTGATCCATTCAAATGTCTCTATTCCATGACATCTTCACTATCATTCATACTCTGTGAGAAGCAGTATCTTAGTTATTATATGATTCTTTATATATGGTACATGGAAGACAAGAGGAACTCATACCCTTTTCTGATTGTGTTGCGTCTAATAAACAGATTGTCATGATTGTGCCTGAAACACCACCTTCTTTTGGCTCTGGTCACCGGCCACTGCCAGTACGACCTAAACCATGGTTTTTGACTTAAGACTACGTTTCTTATCACTAGTGTGAACTGGGTTTATTTTGTGCTAGGTGCTGATTGATTCCTGACCAACGCCCGTGGCCGGAAATCTTCCAGCACACTCGTGGTTAATTTTTGTTCCTTCTTGAGTGACAGCCTTCTTCTCCTATCTGATCTTTTGTTCCTTCTGCCTATTGCTTCAGTTCTACATTTCATCCGTTCCTATATAAGGTCTCCTGACCTTTCGCTTTGCACCCCGGTTATTCTCTTTGTCTCACGATTCTGTACCTCGCTGCCCGTATTGTTGCCGACTTTTGACCGCCCGACTATGTTTATTGTTCTGTGTCTGTTTGTTCTGTCTGTGTCGCACCTATACCAGTGCAGCCATCAGTCTTCTGGTTGGGGCCGGCCTATTAAGGAGTCGGGTTCCCCAAAAGGCAGGGACAGAGGCTGGGACCAGTGTCAGGGCCTCACTTGTCTGTGTCTTGGTGTGCGTCCCTGACAGTCCCTGACATAATAGCAGGCCCATACCCCAGTCAACCCTCCCGGCGGTTCAACATGAGTACCGACTTGTCGGTCACTGACCGCCTAGAGGAGTTGACAACCCAATTCCAGGGCATAGCGGGACTTATAAATCAAATCTCGCAGTGTTTGGACGCCATAACAACCCCAGTACTTGCCGCTCCGTCTGTGTCCATATCTGCCCCTGCATTTGTGAACCCCAGCGTCCGTTACAAGTCTAAGATGCTTCTACCGGATCGCTTTGATGGAAACCCAGACATGTTCCGAAGTTTCAGGGAATCCTGTCACCTATTTTTTCGCTTTAACTGCTTTCTCACGGAGGCAGAAAAAGTAGCGGTTGTGGTGTCTCTCCTCCAGGGCCCACCTCAGGATTGGGCTTTAGCTATGCCCCCTGAAGCCCCGGAGTGGAGATCAATTGACAGATTTTTTCAGGCTTTAGGTCATGTCTATGATAATCCTAACCATGTGGCATGGGCAGAAACTCACCTGCTATCTATTCAGCAGGGCCGCCGCTCGGCCGAAGAATATTGTTCGGAGTTCCGCCAATGGTGTACCATGACCGGGTGGTCTGACCAACCCCTTAAAACCCTGTTCAGACAAGGATTGTCTGATGCGGTAAAGGATGCCATGGTCAGCCATCCAACCCCTGAGACCCTAAATGACTTCATGACTCTAGCTGTGACCATTGACAGAAGACTGAGGGAGAGACGCAGGGAAAAACAAGGGGGGTCGACTTTTCAATTCAAGTCAGATTTTTCTGTAAAATCTCCTCCTACCTTCTCTGAAAATTCTCCTCTTCTATCCTCACCACCTTCTCCTGAAGAAGAACCAATGGTGTTGGGTTTTACATCTGCTGCCACCAGGAGGAGACATCGGTTGGAGAAGGCCTTATGCTTTTATTGCGGAAAACCTGACCATTTTCTGAAAGACTGTCCGACTAGGCCCAAGTCACCTCAAGGAAACGCCAAACGCCTGAGTAATTTCCAGGAAGGTAACTCGGGTATACAGGTACCTCCTAACTCTGGTAATAAGTTTTTTTTGCCTGTAACCTTGGTCTCTAATTTTAAAAATTTCGCTTGTCAAGCTATGATTGACTCAGGTGCTGCTGCTAGTTTCGTCAGTATGGTTGTTGTCCAGGCCTTGGGTTTGGAACTAGTTCCATTGAGTGCTCCCTTTTTTGTTTCAGGGGTAGATTCTACCTCCCTAATCGGGGGAAGAATAAAGTTTCGTACTGCTGAGATCACTTTGAATGTTGGGAGTTCGCATACGGAAAAACTTTCGTTTTTTGTCATGGAGAAACTTGCTGCGGATATTATTCTTGGGTTGCCCTGGCTCCGCCTCCATAATCCTGTGTTTGACTGGAGGACCACCGAGTTGATCAAATGGGGTGACTCATGTGGTGCTCATTTGAAGGTTGTTGATCCCTTGGTGTGTGCTGTAATTAATACACACGATATTTCAGAATGTAAATCTGACGTTTTAGATAGAGATGTTACTGATAATCTGCCTCCGCACCAGCCTGATTGCACCAAAGACCTCACTCCGGGGGCAATGCTTAACATATCTGCCCCGGAGCGAGAGTCTATACATTTGTATATTAAGAAACCTGAAAATATTTGTTCTCCGGGAGTAGTGTCCTCGACTACCAATTCACTGAGTTCTTCTCCGTCTGAGCTGTCTCCCTTTTGCTGGGAGGAGGGCTCCGATCTCATGTACTCCGCCGTTACAGGTTGCAAAACTGACATAAAATCCGCCGTTAATCGACTGTGCACAGTCTGGGTTAAGAGTCATAAGACTCTTAAAAAAGCCCAACTGAGAATCAAAAAATCTAGTGGTAAACGCCGACCCAGACCCAAATATCTCCGCCTTCGGGTCCCACCAGTGAAATATGCTCCCAAAGCTTTAAGGGGAAGAATTCACCAAACCGCTCTGCTAAAACTAGAGGCTCTGTTGAGGGTCCGGTGGCCCCTCATAAAGGGGGGGGGGTACTGTCATGATTGTGCCTGAAACACCCCCGTCTTTTGGCTCTGGTCGCCGGCCACGGCCAGTACGACGTAAACTATGTTTTTTTACTTAAGACTACGTTTCTTATCACTAGTGTGAACTGGGTTTATTTTGTGCTAGGTGCTAATTGATTCCTGGCCAACGCCCGTGGCCAGGAATCTTCCAGCACACTCGTGGTTAATTTTTGTTCCTTCTTGAGTGACAGCCTTCTTCTACTATCTGGTCTTTTATTCCTTCTGCCTATTGCTTCAGTTCTACCTTTCATCTGTTCCTATATAAGGTCTCTGCTTCCTTCCGGCCTTGCCTGCTATTTTGGCTCATTGCCCTATAGTTCGCCTGCTCTCTTCTGTTGCTTCTGTGATCTCCTGACCTTTCGCTTTGCACCCCGGTTATTCTCTTTGTCTCACGATTCTGTACCTTGCTGCCCGTATTGTTGCCGACTTTTGACCGCCCGACTACGTTTATTGTTCTGTGTCTGTTTGTCCTGTCTGTGTCACACCTATACCAGTGCAGCCATCAGTCTTCTGGTTGGGGCCGGCCTATTAAGGAGTCGGGTTCCCCAAAAGGCAGGGACAGAGGCTGGGACCAGTGTCAGGGCCTCACTTGTCTGTGTCTTTGTGTGCGTCCCTGACAGTCCCTGACACAGATACATAATGATGTTACTTTATCCACTACATATTTTCTCTCTCAGTGTACTCAGTCTTTTTTAGATTTTCCTACAACTATTGCAGTAACACCTACTTCACATATTCGGGATGCTCCCAGTAGTATGAAAATCAAGCAGTCTTTTGCACCAGTAAAATAACAACAACTGAATAGAAATATAGAAGAGTAACACAGGGGAGGGAAACAAACATAGAAACTCTACAGAAACACCACAAACAAAAAAGAACAAAATGACACTAAAGATTTTTAATTTATCAAAATATAATCCTTCAGTTTAGTAAGGGCCTATTTTTTGTACAACTAGTAAAATTGATAAATTTCAGCTGTTTGCAGATTTAAATTGTTGTATTTGTAAATTTACATTGATAAGTCATTTTGAATTACTTAATAGTCTTCCACCATTGCTATCTCCTCTTTCAGAAATCTTTTATCTATACACATTGATTTGATCCAGTCTGTTTATTATCCTGTTCAAAGGAAAGGTAACCAGATTGAAACCTTTTTTCCTTCAGTCTCCACTGGATTTAGGCACCTTAATGATAATAAAACTAACTATAAATGCAATACAACTATTGATTAAAAAAGTGCTTAATTCTATCATGGAAAATATTGAAATGGTGATAAAAAGTGTCGACGAAGTAGTGGGAGTGGTTATTTTAAATACAAAAGATTACTTACAAGAATCATATCGCATCTTGACAGATGAGAGGTACTTTATATGTTTGAGTAATGATCCATCTCTGTTTTTATGAAAGAAAATTACAGTTTTATTGATAAGGATTTCTCTAATAATCTAAATAAAAAATAAAATGCAATTTTACATGTGAACAATCCAAAAATGCCACTTTTCTATTATATCCGGAATGTTCATAAGTATTTACCTAAACCTCTGGGATGATCTATAATGGCAGGTTTAGATTTCATCACAAGTGCATTATCACAATACATAGATTGGCATCTTCAGAAATATGTGGTTAAACTTGATTCTTATTTAAAAGACACCACAACCCTTATTCAAATCATTAATGGAATACAGTGAAAATGTACTTATAAATGGGCAACACATAGGGCGACATGCATGATTTTTGGCAACCAGACGCCAATTTTATTATGCTCATTAGTAGCGTAGAATTCGTCTGAATCTATGAACCTGTTCTACTGCAGGTCATAGATTTAGCACTTTCTAGCTACAAAGCGACAATTCAGGCTCAGTTAAGCCCCTTTTAAAGTGGTCTACATGTTCCAGCAGTATTGCACATGGATTTACCGTACTAAAGTCATAAATGCGTAGAATCATACGAGTGCAGTGCGACATACCCCCAGAACGTCCCCCCCCCCACATCTCACGTGCATTACAAAGTGCTGCGGGCGCTTTATAATGTGCCTAGTTATGGTGTGTGTCACGGCTGGCCCCTCTCCCCGCGGTTCGGGTGGTGGGCGCAGCCATGACTCGCTCGCTTCCCCGGCTGTGGGGACGAGTGGCGCCGATGTCCGCATGTCGGGCAGCGGGCGCACTCGCCCCCCTGGGAGCTCTAACTTACCTGGCCACGCTCCTGTCTCCGTGCACTCCTCGGCCGGCTGCTGTGCGCAATACCGCCCTCTAGGGCGCGCGCGACAGCTCCCTGAGATTTAAAGGGACAGTGCACCGGTAATTGGTTTAGCCGGCCGCTGACCCTATATAACGGCACCGCCCCCGACTTGTCCTTGCCGGATCTATTTGTGCCCTGTGCCATAGAGAAAGCGTTTCCTAGTGCGTTCCTGACCTATCCGTGTTTCCGACCTCCTGCTACGTCCTCTGACCACGAACCTCTGCCGCCTGCCCTGACCTTATTGCCTGTCCACGACTACGTCTTACGATTTGGTACCACGCTCGCCCTTGGCCGCCACCGCAAGCACGTCACGCCAGTGGAAGCGACCTGGTATTTCCCGCCGCAACAAGTCCATCCCGCTTTGCGGCAGGCTCTGGTGAAAACCGGGTGCTACTTAGACTCCGCTCCCTGGTACGGCTTACACCATCGCTTGCGCTGGTCCAGAGGATCCACTACCGTCTACCGTAACAGTTAGATCCGGCCATGGATCCCGCCAAGGTGCCTCTGCCCAGTGCCGCGGACCAGACTTCTGTAGACGCTCAGCAATCGCAGCAGATTGCACAACAGGCCGAACAGCTGACTCAGCTCACTACTATGATGCAGCAGTTCCTCGCCATCCAGCAGCAGCCGCAAACGCGGTCCCGGCAGCATCCTTGGGTCCCAAGCTCAAGCTCTCGTTACCTTCCAAGTATGATGGGGATCCGAAACTCTGCAGGGGATTCATCACCCAGTGCTCCATGCACATCGAGCTGATGGCCGACCAATTTTTGACCGAGCGTTCTAAGGTGGCGTTTGTCGTTAGTCTCCTCTCCGGTAAGGCCCTGGCTTGGGCTACGCCTCTCTGGGACAGGAATGATCCTATCACGGCTGATCTGAAGGTCTTCCTCTATGAGTTCCGGAGCGTTTTTGAGGAACCAACACGTGCATCATCAGCCGAAACGGCACTCCTGAACCTCCATCAGGGAGAATCGTCGGTCGGAGACTATGCCGTCCAGTTCCAGACCTTGGCCTCAGAGTTAACCTGGAACGATGCCGCCCTCTGCGCCACATTTAAGAAGGGCCTATCCAGCCGGGTCAGGGACGTACTGCCGTCTTCTCTTAGTGATCTCATTCACTTGGCTACCCGTATAGACATACGCTTCACAGAGAGACAGGAGGAACTCCGTCAGGAACGCGATCCGGTGCCACTCCGCCGCTGGCCCTGGTTTTCCAGAGGTCTCCATTGCCGCTCCCTCAAGCCTCTGGGGAGGAACCTATGCAAGTGGACCAGATTCGCTTGTCCGAACAAGAGCTGTCCCGCCGCCGAGCGGAGAACTTGTGCCTTTATTGTGGCGGCTCAGGCCATTTCCGAAGAACTTGTCCTCGACGCCCTCAACATTCGGGAAACTCCCGCACCTAGGACACGTTGGAGAGGCGATCCTAGGTGCTACCTCTTCCTCTCCACGACTGACTATGCCGGTAGGGGTCACGACCAACACAGGACTCTCGTTCCAGGTGCCGGCTTTCTTGGACTCCGGGTCCGCCGGGAATTTCATCCACACGTCTTTGGTGTCCCGTTATCGTCTGCCGACGGTTCGCCTGGAAAAGCCGCTCGTGATATCTTCTGTCAGCGGTGAGCTCCTGAGAGATCCAATACAGTATCGTACCGAGCCCGTTTCTCTCCAGGTGGGGGCCTTACACAAGGAAAAGGTTGCCTTCTATGTACTGCCTCGTTCTTCCTCAGCGATCCTGTTGGGACTTCCATGGTTGCAACACCATGCCCCTACGCTCAACTGGAAGACAGGCGAAGTTACGAGTTGGGGTCCTGATTGCCGGAACTCCTGCATGGTAACATCTCGCACGGTGCATCTCTATCCTCCGCAGTCATCCCGCAAGGCCCTGCCAGGCCTGCCTGCGGAGTATCAGGACTTTGCAGATGTCTTTTCTGAGAAATAGGCTGAGTCACTGTCGCCTCATCGGCCCTATGACTGCCTGATAGACCTCCTGCCCGGCACCAGTCCTCCTCGGGGTAGGGTCTATCCGTTGTCTGCACCCGAAACTCAGGCCATGTCGGCCTATATACAAGAAAATTTTCAGAAGGGCTTTATCCATAAGCCCTTGTTCCCTGCCAGTGCCGTGTTCTTCTTCGTCGATAAAAAGGACGGATCTCTTCGCCCCTGCATCGATTACCGAGGCCTTAATAAAATCACGGTGAAGAACCGGTACCCGTTGCCGCTAATCTCGGAACTATTCGACCGGCTCCGGGGGGCCAAGATCTTTTCTAAATTGGATTTACGGGGAGCGTATAATCTCATCAGGATCCGAGAAGGAGATGAGTGGAAGACGGCCTTCAACACTCGGGATGGGCACTTCGAGTACTTGGTGATGCCATTTGATCTTTGCAACGTCCTGGCCGACTTCCAGGAGTTTGTCAATGACATCTTTAGTAACCTCCGCTACACTTGTGTCATTGTGTACTTGGATGACATCCTGATATTTTCTCCGGATCCACAGACCCACCGCCTGCACGTTCGCCAAGTACTGAGACACCTCCGTAGTTACCATTTGTACACCAAACTGGAAAAATGCCTATTTCATCTGACCAGTTTACCGTTCCTGGGCTACATTGTCTCGGATAAAGGGCTGCGTACGGATCCAGCTAAATTGTCTGCTGTTCTGCAGTGGCCTCGTCCTGTCGGCCTTCGGGCTATTCAACGCTTCCTGGGGTTCGCCAATTATTATAGACAATTTATTCCCCATCCACGCTGGTAGCACCGATGGTGGCACTTACCAAGAAAAACGCCAATCCCAGACTCTGGTCCCGGCGGTCGAGAAAGCATTTACGGAACTAAAGTCTGCTTTTGCCTCTGCTCCTGTTCTGTCTCGCCCAGATCCGGAGAAGCCGTTCTCTTTGGAAGTGGATGCCTCGTCCGTGGGGGCAGGGGCGGTCCTCTTGCAAAAAGGACCTAGGGGCAAGTCCCTCACATGCGGATTCTTTTCCAAGATGTTCTCGCCGGCTGAGAAGAATTACGCTATCGGGGACCGTGAATTATTGGCCATCAAGCTGGCACTGGAGGAGTGGCGCCATCTTCTAGAGGGGGCTCGTTATCCCATCGACATATATACAGACCATAAAAACCTCCAGTATCTTCAGACGGCGCAACGTCTCAATCCCCGGCAAGCGAGATGGTCTCTGTTCTTTTCTCGCTTCGACTTCCGAATTCACTTTCGCCCGGCAGACAAGAACATCAAGGCCGATGTGCTTTCCCACGCTTCGGATACTATCGGCGAAGAACCAGGTCCGCAGCATACAATATCCCCTGAACGTTTGATCCATGCTGCCCCGCTGGACCTCCACCAGTTGCCCCCGGGCAAGACATATGTACGCCCGGCTTCGGAAGAGAATCCTCAAATGGGGCCATTGCTCTTGAATGGCAGGTCATCCCGGGGCTCAGAAGATTTACCAGTTAATCTCCCGGTTCTATTGGTGGCCTGCGCTTGCTAAGGATTCAAAAGATTTTGTGGAAGCCTGTGTTATCTGTGCCCAAAACAAGTCTCCTCGGCAGAGCCCATCTGGTTTACTTCTGCCCCTGCCGACTCCTGATTCCCCATGGTCTCAAATATCCATGGATTTCATCACCGACCTCCCACCGTCTGCGGGTAATACTGTAATCTGGGTGGTCGCGGACCGCTTTTCTAAAATGGCCCATTTTGTTCCATTGCCTGGTCTGCCCACAGCGCCACAGCTCGCCACTATCTTCTTTGAACATATTTTTCATCTACACGGCCTCCCGTTACACATAGTCTCGGACCGGGGAGTCCAGTTTGTTTCTAGGTTTTGCAGTGCTCTATGCTCTCGTCTTCAAGTAAAGCTGGACATTTCCTCAGCCTATCATGCTCAGTTCAATGGCCAGGTAGAAAGGATTAACCAGATCCTTGGCACATATTTACGCCACTTTGTTTCAGGTCAACAAGACAATTGGGCAAGTTTATTACCGTGGGCAGAGTTTTCTTATAATTCATTGGACTCGGACGGGCTCTTCACCTTTCTATGTGGTCTATGGGTTACATCCCCGCCCACCACTCCCCCTGCCTACATCTTCCGAAGTGCCTGCGGTAGAGTCCCTGGTCCAGGGTATGTCGGCCATTTGGGAGCAGACTCGCCAGTCCTTGCAGCGTGATGTTATTCGCATGAAGAGCCAGGCGGACAAAAAGAGAAGATCTCCGCCGACCTTCATTCCAGGAGACAAAGTATGGCTGTCCGCTAAGTACGTCTGACTCATGATTCCAAGCTACAAGCTGGATCCACACTTCTTGGGTCCATGTGAGGTCTTAGGACGAATTAACCCTGTGGCCTATAAGCTCCGGCTCCCTCCTTCTATGCGTATCCCGAATTCCTTCCATGTCTCCCTATTGAAACCTGTGGTCCTTAACCGCTTCTCTCGGAAGGTCGCCTCTCCCCCCCCTGAGGCGGAGGCCTCCAATGTGTTCACAGTCAAGGAGATTCTGGCTATGAAAAATATCAGAGGGAGGCGACATAGTTTTAAGATTTCTTTGTTCCAGAAGGAGGGGGAGGCTTAAGAGGGGGGTACTGTCACGGCTGGCCTCTCTCCCAGCAGTTTGGGTGACGGGTGCAGCCATGACTCCCCTGCTTCCCTGGCTGCGGGGACGAGTGGCGCCGTTGTCCGCATGTCGGGCTGCGGGCTCACTCGCCCCCCTGGGAGCACTGACTTACCCAGCCATGCTCCTGTCTCCGTGCACTCCTCAGCCGGCTGCTGTGCGCACTACCGCCCTCTAGGGCGCGCATGTGGCAGCTCCCTGAGATTTAAAGGGACAATGCGCTGGTAATTTGTTTAGCCGGTCGCTGACCCTATATAACGGCACCGCCCCCGACTTGTCCTTGCCGGATCTATTTGTGCCCTGTGCCATAGAGAAAGTGTTTCCTAGTGCGTTCCTGACCGATTCGTGTTTCAGACCTCCTGCTACGTGCTCTGACCACGAACCTCTGCCGCCTGCCCTGACCTTGTTGCCTGTCCACGACTACCTCTACGTCTTACGCTTTGGTACCACGCTCGCCCTTGGCAGCCACCGCAAGCAGGTCACGCCAGTGGAAGCGACCTGGTAGTTTCCCGCCGCAGCAAGTCCATCCCACTTTGTGGCAGGCTCTGGCGAAAACTGGGTGCTACCTAGACTCCGCTCCCTGGTACGGCTTACACCATCGCTTGCGCTGGTCCAGAGGATCCACTACCGTCTACCGTAACAGTGTGCACTTGCTTACACATCGAATGCACAGGGCTGCACCAGTTTTTGGGTTGAAAAGACACCAGTTAACTGTCGCAGCCCTATACATACATGTCGCCCTTCATGTTGCATCATTATACTCTAATATACCTCATGATAAAGGTCCTATATCTGTAGGGAAATATTTTCCTTTGAATCAAAAACAGTTTTTAATAGACAGCATTGATTTTATATTCAATAGATTAAGTTTAATGTTGTATACATTCAAATCAATGGCACTGCAATGGGGACAAAGTACACCCCCAGCTTAGCTAAATTTTATATGGGAGACTTTGAAAGCAATTTTATTATTCATAATCACCTATGAAGGAGTAATATAATATTTTAAAAAATGTATAGATGATCTTTTGGAAAGGAGATGACAGTGACTTTGATTCAATTGTAATTTATTTGAACAATAATGTTTTGGGCCTTATCTTTTCAGGTGTAATTGCCTTCAATAAAATAAATTACCTTGACATTACCCTCTTTTCTACAGGGAATCAGATTTTTACCAAGATTTATTTTAAGCTGGCAGAGTGTAATAACCTCCTGGATTTCAGGAGTTGCCATCATACGAAATGGCTACAAAAGATTCCTTTCAGATAGATCAGGAGGATTAATAGGAACGGTACAAAAGATGCTGACTTTGAAATTCAAAGTAGTATCTTGAAGAAAGATTTAGGGAAAAAAAATCCTGTTAAGATTATTGAAGATGTACTAAATTAAGCTAGACACCTCTCACAAAAAACTGAGAAAATTGAAACTCCTAACAATGTCTTCAAAACTCGTTTATTACAAAATATAGTCAGTAAATAGAAGAATTGTTTATTCCCAAGTGGTTTCTCTAGACAGAGCTTCTAAAGAAATGTGTCAACTACCACTACTAATATGAATTCTTACTTTTATTAGCAATATTACTAAGGAGAGTTTTAATATTAAAACTTCTCAGTTGTAACTCTGTGTGTCATTTACAGGCTACAGTATGTATGGCACACCCTAAAACTTTGACAATTCTGTATGAATAGCTATCCACACAACATCAATAAAGGCTTTACCAAACATAGCATATCTAAACATGCACTGCTTTACCACAATTGTGACTTCAGCAAATTCACTTTTACTCACTATTGAACAAATCTGTGGTGTTAGTGACAAAAGATTAGATATTCTTGCTAAAATAGAGATGTTTTGGATGTATAAGCTTAATGAGAGCCTAAAACATATATTGTAAGTTAGTTTTTTTTTGTATTGCAGTATATTATGTCCATATTCTTGTTCTTTTGGTCTGTAGAATTCACACATGCATAAATTAAGTTATACGCATGCACGTTGGACCTTCTAGATGACTGTGACATTGTCAGGCCTGGGCGGCGCTCGGTTTGCAGGGAACAATGTTCTGCAGCAGCTGATCAGCGACCCCACCCTAATACACATTCTGCTGGCAACTCTGTGAGTGACAGAGGCCCAGCCACTCCGGACAGGGGGCGTGTCGCACCAGCCAATGGGAGGACCCGAAGGCTGCTCCAATCCGCTACACGGGCGGTATCCGGGAAACACATTTAAACTCCCTGCTAGCTGACTGCTGCGCCTGTGAAATTTTCCTGGCTGCCAGATTACTTGTTTTGTATTTTGTATTTGCTTCCCTGTATACCTGACCTCGGCTTGTTCTCCTGACCCCGGCTTGTCTTCTGATTTTGTACCTGTTTACGTTTATCCCTCTGGTTCTGATTTGTGGCTTGGCGTTCCTGATTTGATATTGACCTGGACTGTTTGACTATTCTTCCTCCTGACGGCCCCCCTCACTTTAGCAGCGCAGGGACTATCGTCCAGTTGACTCTGCCGCCTAGGGCAGCACGTCAAGTAGGCAAGGGACAGTGGGCTGGGTTCCAGTCAGGGCTCACTGTACCTCCTTTGACGTGACAGACATATTTTTCTTTTCCATGCATGCACTGTGGGTCCTTTCATGGTCCATAGGGTGTGTGAATGCACAATGTAGGTTTACGCATGAGATCCGTGATATGTGCTATTGCTATTATGAATCATATCATCATTACAATGTTGTTGTAGGAACTTTTTAAAATAAAAGGGGTTTTCTCGCTACAAAGATCATATCTGTAATGATGGGGACAGTAAAAATAAGCACTTTTGCAATTGGTTTGCATTACCTATATCATTTAGTATAGCAGCTATGAGCTAGTCTGTGTGTTCTACACCTAAAACTGCAGTCTGGGGTCGGGCTACGCCCCCTTTTTGTGATTGGCTGACTGATATTTCATTCAGCCCCCTGGATGGGACATGACCTCTGTGCTGTGATTGGTTGCCAGCACTCTGTGCTTACTCCCCTCTGAGCTGTGAAAAATGAAAGTGAAACTTGGTATCTCAGATTGCTGTGATGGTTGTGTCTATATAATAAAGCCTGTCTGAACTCCTCTATGCTCATCTCCCAGCTCTATGTGAAGGATTACTGAGTCTCCTGCTGTTAGATTCACTCTACCGCCGTATAACACAGCCTTATACAGTCTGCTCCCATCACCCATATAATACAGCCTTATACAGTCTTCCCTACCTCCTGCTTCATAACCGAGGGGAGGCAGCTTGCATTCCTCACATTTGTTTCATCAGTTCATGCTGTATGTATGTTTACACCAATGTAGTTGTTCTGGTTACAAGGAGCTTTTGCAGCCTGGGAGGTGACAGCTCTGCAGACACGAGAACCATTGCAGGAGGTCTGCAGAGCTGTGACATCTTCTTCCACTGTTCACACTGAATGGTGATGTCACCAGTCTTCAGTGAGGGAAGACACGCCTCCTGGGAGGAGAGACCCGCCCCTGGATTTGAAGCTGTAGGACAGAGAAATAGCTCAAGTCTACGAAAGCCAGTGATGCGATCCCTTTAAGATGGGACATTACCTGTTCTTTTAGATGCAGGGGATTAGATTTATGACCTTTTTGAACTAATGTATCTTTATTGTTTTTTTCTGTGTAAATATGTATAATATGTATATACAGTCTATAAAGGATTATACATATAAACAGAAAGAACAATAAAGATATATTAGTTCAAAAAGATCATAAATCTAAACACCTGCAACTAAAAGAACAAGAAATGTCCCATCTTAGGGCCACATATGAAAACTGTATAGGTCTAAAACTCACTTTGTTGCCCATAGCAAACAGAGTGTCCCTTTAATTTCATATAGTGGTCTGTAAAACTGAGAGGTCAAATAGTCTCCAAAAAAATGGGAATCTAGCAAGAGAAGAAAGAGTGACTTTTAATGACTGTATTTAATATTTTGCCATAGGCAAACTTAAACTATATCAGTTCTCAATCTATAAAGCAGTAAAACTTAACTTTTATTGTGTATAACACTTAAAGGAGTTGTCTCATTAATAGCTTTCAGCCTCTGTCTGTGAATGGGAGTTGAATTGAGAGGCGTGTAGCTTTCTCTGTTCCTCTTCCCCCTGCACCCTTCCACCCTCCCCTCAGCACAAGGCAGCTACCCGCCCTAACTTCGATAAGCAGGGGTTTGCTGCCAGAGTTAAACCCTGTGTTGTCCCTGCCAAGAGGTCTTTTTTTGTAATAGCAGAACGGGGGGCTGCAAGTTTTCCCTTAAAAAAACCCTTGCTTAGTTACTATCCCCACATCTCAGCCCCCAAAAAAAAAAACCCTCTCAGAACAAGGCAGGGAAGCTGAAAAAGTGTACTCGGATGTGCCCCTAGTACAGCACAGCATGAACTGTTCACAATCGTATGTATTTTTTATGTTACAGCCCCACAGAATATGTTAAGTAACAAACAGGGTCCGTGTCACATCTATTGATCACCCCTAATTTTTGCTCAATTGGTAGAGACAGGGAAGCGGCACACAAGGGTTTAACCCAGGCAGCACAGCATAGAAGCCAGAGTCCCCCCTCCTCCTCCCTACACTACAAAAGAAATTCTGTGCAGGGGGGGCTCTCTGCTCCGCCCTGCTTCAAAGGTGAAGAGTCATTCAACCTGACACCCAGTAGATAAGGATAAACAAAAATTTTGAGAAGTGATGCACTCTATAAACGGGTGCTCAAAATCATTGGACATTTGTAATGAACAAAAATTTTGCAATGCTTGTTTTTTAAAGATCTTTAAAATTAAACCCCAATCATTGTAGCAGAAAACCCCCTTTAACCTCGATAACCCCTTTTTTTAAAAAACCTATTTCAAAACCTCTCAATTTATCCCTTTCTAATTGTGACAGAATAATTCCTTTTCTATTATCACGTCTGGTGGAACGCCACCTATTAACAGGGGAACCTTATATATACAGTGATTTACTAACTCCAATAAGGGATCCAAAACATCCTACTTGGGGAGTTATCCCTAATCCGATGGACATAAAACATATAAGGTTTCCTTGTGAGACCCTCTGCAGCAGGTGACACTGTAGAAAGAGGTGAGAAATCACAAATCAAAATGTCATGCATGAGGGGAGGTCTGACAAAATAGTAAAACTGAGAGGGGCACTCTGATTGTTTGCTATAGGCAACAAAGTGAGTTTTAGACGTAAACGGTTTTCATACATGTGGCCCTTAAAGAGATGTCTCATCTTACTGTTTCACAGAGCACAGCAGTATTCCTTCACTCATGCATCCTGTCACTTCCTGGTCAAGCTGTCTCCATGTATTCAGACTTCTGCCAATTAGCCTAGATTAGATAAACAATCTCCTGCTACCAGGTCCAGAGAATCTTCAGAGCTAAAGTAAACAGTAGTAATTAGTGTATTTTGTCTGTAAGATCAGATAACACACAAGCTCTCAGGATGCTGCCATGACCTGTGTGATGACATCACAGTCTGCTATCAGATAATACAGACAGTAGGGGAGAACAAGCATACAGGTTGGTAACTAGAGAAACCTGAATGCCAGATGATAAAATCATTTGTAGCTCCTCAGCAAAAATAAAATGAACAAAGCAATATACCTGGAAAACATCTAAATTTAATGTTCCCTACATGTTGAAAGCTAATTTTTGTAGTGAGACAACCCATTTAATGTTAACAAGTTAGTACAACAACATTGTAATGATAAAAAGATTCATATTAGCAAAACAACTGCATCATTTTGAATGAAATTTACAATGTGTGGGTAAAATTGAAAGTACATATCAGGGATTGCATGCGTAAACCTACATTCATGCACTATATATATATATATATTATATATATATATATATATTTATATATATATATATATATATATATAATATATAATATATATATATTATATAATATATATATATATAAATTTGGTTAATTTGGGAATGTAGGTTTTTTTCTGACTTATTTGAATTTATTCTTTGATGATTTGTTGGTTTGAATTGTGGTTGCTTTTTCCCTTTAAGAGAGGACTTTGCTTTACCAAACTTAAGACTCTGCATTTTGGCCTAACAAAGGGTAAACACAGTCCTAGAAACACATTGTTATGCAGTTTTTCGTTTAAACCCCTTCCCAACATTGGATGTACTTGTATAGGTACATCGTGGACATCCTGCGGGCTCTCAAGCGGGGCCCGCACAATTGCAGCATGACACCAGAGATAAAAAAGCCTTGTTCCCTCCAAAAATATACCAATAAAAATGTCAACTCATCCTGCAAAAAACAAATCACAATGCAGCTCAGTACACAGAAATATAAAAAAGTTATGGCTCTAAGGCTATGGCGTTGCAAAACCATGTTTTCATTTCCACATACAGGGTATTGCTGAATTTGGAAGAAATTGCTTAACAAATTTTGGGGTGTTGGAATTCCTTGTAAAAGTGAAACATTTTCTAAAATTGCAGATTTGCAGATTGTTGGAATTTTTTTTTTTTCATTTTCACAACCTAACGGGGTCGATATACTCACTACACCCCTGGATATATTCCTTAATGTGTGTAATTTCCAATATAGGGTCTTTTTAGGGGTGTTTATTATATTTTAACACCTTAGTGTGACTGCAAACCTGAAATGGCACCGAAAGAAAATCATAATGAAAATGAGACCTTAAAGTTTAGTAGGTTCCCCACCTACACTGAGGCAAATCGCGCACTAGGGCCACATGTAAGGCCAAAAAAATGGTAGAATTGGGGGAATCAATGTTGAGATGCGTTTCACTCGTCACATCTATCATTTTTCAGTGAATAATGGATAAAAATTGAAAATCTGCAAAAAAAGTGAAATTTTCAAATTTCACCTCCACTTTGCTTTAATTTCTGTGAAACACCTAATGGGTTAATAAACTTCGTAAATGTTGTTTTGAATTCTTTATGGGATGTAGTTTCTTATACAGAGTCATTTATGAGAGTATCTAATATACAGGCCCTTCAAAGGCACGTCAACACTGGACTGGTCCCTAAAAGAAAATCTGTGTTGCAAATTTTCATGAAAATGTGAAAAATTACCACTAGATGTTACTCCCTAATGTCGTAAAAGAATAAAAAGACATTTTAAAATTATGCTAACCTATAGTACACATATGGTAGATGCTAGTTAAAAACTATTTTGTGTTGAATAACTATCTGTTTTACATACAGAATTTTTTCAAATTGTGATAATATATTGATATTATTCACAGATAAACAAGGATTGTATGGATGAAAATTCTTAACAACTTAAAGCACAATGTGTCATGAGGAAAGAATCTCTGAATCACATGGATAGATAAAAGTATCAAACAGTTATTCTCACATAAAGTGACTTATGTCAGATTTTAAAAATGGATCTCTGTCAGGAAGGTCAAAACTGGCTGTAATAAATATGTTTTTTTTAAAATTAAAAATATAATATATATATATATAATATATATATAATATATATATATATATTATATATATATATAATATATATTATATAATATATATATATATATATCTTGGAATTATATTTTTATACTTAGGTTTATCTAATAACTTAAAAGGAGCCCGGCCCTATCTCTATCTTTTAAAATGGTGGAGGGGATACCTATTTATCTAAGAGGTAGCATTCTGAAAAGAAGAAGGACAACCTCTGATCAGACTTCCATGGCAAA
Source organism: Phyllomedusa bahiana (assembly GCA_025379985.1). Lineage (NCBI taxonomy): Eukaryota > Metazoa > Chordata > Amphibia > Anura > Hylidae > Phyllomedusa > Phyllomedusa bahiana. Next base: position 70,881 of record JAODAL010019596.1, read on the forward strand.
TACTGTGGATTATATTGTTGATAAGCAAAATAAAAGTTCCCACCAACCTTCTCACCTGCTTTCACCATAAAAATCCTTAAGTGGTGGGGAACAGGGTACTTATTTTATATTTTGTAAAACAAATGAGAGAATATGATCAGTGAATGGGATATAAGAGGTCCAATCTGTGAATGTGGCTTATGGAACAAAAATGGTTGTGCTGTAGTTAGAGCTGTCATAGTACAAAATTAAGTAATACAAGCTTTAGGATATTTTGCTTTAGGAATCAGGAGCCCCAAGGAGCTTCCCCACTGATGTAAAGTAACTATTGTTTCACCACTTTTATAATCTGAATATATTATGTCAATTTATGAAATTGTTCTAAAAAAAAGAAGGTAGCTTATCTTTGGTTTGATGTTAACACATTTATGGCCATTATTATTTTTTTAAATCTTTCAATTTCATATATGAAAAAAAAACAATTCGTTTGTAAGCTTTGTCTTTGAAAGTAAAAACATGGGGAAAAAAAGGCCCAAGTGATGTATATAGTTCAGACAATTTATCATCCTAAAAGTTTATGGAGGTATGCAGGGGCTTAAATGGGTTTCCAAGGTAGGACTGTAAGCAAGAAAATCTACATTTTTTCCTCTTGGTAGCATACATATCTGTGATTCCTACCCAAAGTAAAGGATAAATGGATATGGCAATAAATAATAAGAAAGCCTTGTTAAAAAACCCAAACTGTAAAATACCTA